>JBBPOJ010001628.1:0-12368 GCA_038091395.1 Leccinum rimulosum | reverse complement strand
AAAGCCGTCCATCGACTAACAAGGTGTATCATTGCAGGTCACGTTGCATTCTTTCTCTTCGTCACGCGCAGCTTACTCCCCCCCTTTTTTCTTTCCCTCGTGCCTTCATGATCTTTTCCTCCTCTCTTTCACCCTGCCATATATATATTTGGTTGCATAGCTGCCTCGAGGATGGGGACCCAGTACCGTACTATACGGTCGTTCCGTTGTGTTATCTTTCTCCGCGAAGGGCTTCGCGATTCAAGCCCTCAAATACTATCTATTTTCGACGTTGTTCACTTGCATCGTCCCGTGTTTGAGTAGGATTATCTATTCGTTTCATTGTTCGAAACAATCAAAGTCGTTAGACGTTGTATTGGCGAGAGCTGCTCTATGGAGTGTCCCGTCCGGCGTGAATCCCACAAAATACCTTGTTTCTTGCAAATGAATTTGTGCGCATTGTGTACTCGCTCAGCCTCGTTCCCCCTCTGTCCATGTCCCCGCCCCATCCTTGCTTTCGCCCTTGCCGCGCGCAACCGTGACAGCGATGACATAATCGCTGCTGCACACCCTCGCCCTTCCTCCCTCCTCCCCACCCCCACCCTCATCTTCGTCCCCGTCCGCATCACCGTTCTCGTCTTTGCTTTCATTCCCGCCTGGTCCCCAGCCCCACACCGCTGTTGGTGTGCAGCAGCGACCACGCTACGCACACGAAATCGTGCGCGTTGTGCACTCGCTGTTGCACACTCTTGTGCTCATCCTCGTTCCCCCTATGTCCGTCACCAGGCTATTCTGAATAACGACTCTCCGTCCCCGTCCCACCGCCCCCATCCTCATCGTTGTGCAGTCGCTGCCGCTACCCGCCCTCGGCGAGTCGGCGAGTCGTCGTCGTCGTCACCACCCCCGTTATCGTCGTCGTCGTCGTTCCTACTCCCCGTCCTTCTGATGCGGCGTACAGTTTTTGCTACACGCTGGACCCTCCTCTTCGTTTTGTCGTTGCGCTGTCCTCGTTCCTACTCCCCGTCCTTTTTTGATTAGATTACTTAGTTTTATTAATAACATTTGAGTTGGTTACCGCGGTTGCCGGGACTGACCGAGTCGCGCAGCCGCCACGCGGCAACAACCGTCATCGTGGGATTTAGGAGACTCAACTCCATTCGACCACTTCAACAAGTTCATCCTCTAAAAAGATCCGGTTCTCCATAGATCGTCGCGTCAAATTCGTCCGATTCGCGGTACCGCATCGTTAAAATTGATCGCACCTCTCAATCTGACTCGTCGAGGATGACGCCGAGTACAGCGGAAAGCAGATGTGGTGCCCTGCTCGAGACGCTTGACGACGGGAAGAAGGGGTCTGGCGGCATAGGTGAGAGCAATCTTTGGTATTGCATGTGATCCGCCTTTCCTCTCGCTCTGGCGCCCTGGTTGGACATGCGCGACAGCTTTCGTCAAGTTTACCACAGTGGTACATGATTGTCATCCAAACGTTCTGTCGTTATACTTCTCGGTGGTCACTATCAGTATCATTGCGAGAGCACCGGCATAATTTCCGTCTGCTCTAATCACACGATATAAAAGCCCGCGGAGGAGCAATGTCTTCTTGGCATCTTCAACAGGTCGACATGTCCAAAAACTTTCACTTTAGGTATTGTCTCAACGTTCACAGTGACGTCGTGCTCAATGCAATAACAGCCATTCGTACGACATTACCTCGACGCTGTAGGATAATTTTACGAAGCCAGCTTGGCCTTTCACCCTCACGGACCCCACCGAGAAGGTTCCAGGCTTGGTTCGTTCCTCTCATCCACGGTCACGTTGACCAAGCCAATATGTAGTGCTATTTACTTCGCACTCCGCTGACATGAACAGTGTTTTTCGTATAGAACCAGTGGACGTCCTCGGTCGCGTCATATCTGTCACGTTGATCGCTCGCCGCTCTCGGCACTATGCGGGGGCTAGGTATTTGACCAGAGGTGTTAACAACAAGGTTAGTGGTCACATTTCCTCCTTTTGATAGTCTCTTATCAAACCCAAAGGGGAATGTTGCAAACGAAGTCGAGATAGAGCAGATTGTATCAGAGGCCTTAACTACGCCATATTCCGCCTGGTCGAGGTCACGCCCGTCGGCCGGGTCTACGATACATCAGTTTTGTTCAGGTTGGTCGTAATCGAGAAGCTCTCCTACTTTATTGTTCAAACTTATTTATTGGACACAAGACACTACCGCTATGAAACCCCGTCCCCCGATTGAAAGTCAGTCCTCCACTGTTTACTTATGTCTCAATGTTCCTGCCATCAGTCAATGTGATTGGTCCGTTCTTACAGCGCTGCCGTTCGCCATTTCAACGACCTATTCGCTCGTCACAGAGCGCTTATCTTCATTCTGAATCCCATCAAGAGGCGAGAGCCCGTGCCTCTAGAATTCAAACTTTTGGACGAGTACACGCAGTGTATACGTTACCTTAACCTTTTTTTTTCCCCGTACGACAGGAAAATGGTTTATCGTGCTCGGGATATATCGAGAGCATACATTGAAGTGTATGTTTTTATTGATATCGAAGAAGTCCTTTTTCACGCCTTTCCGTGCAGGATGACGCAGGACGTCGTCAGCTACCTGGATGATATGTCTGAGGAAGCGATACAGGTGACAGGTTTTTCCACACGACGGCTGAATCGTTCTCTCGTTGTTTGCAAAACATATCGTAAGTGTATGTCATATGTGTTGGCTCTTGCTCAAGTGCAGCTCCGATGCTCTGCAGGGATAAGGATGACTCGTCGTGGCGAGATGCGATGTATCATGATCATGACGATAGTAGGAATTTTTGTCCGCCGCCAGCCCTTGCCCTTCAATATACCGGAAGTGTACTTGTCAATCGGGTCGAGACCTATCAACGAATGCCTCACTATCGTGATATCATAGAGAATATCAGACATTTTTACACGGATTTCTTGTTGGGTTCGTTCCTCGTTATGGCCAGGGATTGCATTCATTGAGATAATCAATGCAGACAAGCCAGCGGCAATCAATATGTTTTTCGGCATGCGCGAGCACTACAATCAGCTTGTTCAATCACGACTCGGTAGCTAACAACTTGAAGGAGTGGTATCAACCATGCAATCTGGAGACTGCGTAAGGAGCAAACATGGAGTAACGTCTTATTGTTCTCCGCCACATCACGACAATATCGTCAAGGTGAGCAGTTTCACCATGACGTCTCTTTAGGCTTACAGTCTCTCGCAGGTCATTAGGGCTGCGAAGAGACGACTTCTTGATAGCCAAGTACTGCGTGTTGAAAGATTCCGGAGCTTTATAATATCTCTTCGACGCTTCCGCACACGGGTATGTCTGATGTCCGTCGCAGAGAGGGAAGGATGCGAGTAAGCACCTCCCTGTGACGTCGTTTGACTCCAGCCTGAGTCTCTGACCTGCCCCACAGTTACACAGACAAAGACAACGGGTCACCAAGCCCGCTTCGAGCTCGCCTTTTACGATCTCAAACCAGACATCAAGGACATCGCACCGGTACGCCTCACCATTCGATGTCAAGTCCTGCGAGTCCTGCGAGTCCTCAGGAGCGACCAATCTCTGGCGGTGCAGGTCGACCTCGAGGGCCTACCTTTCGATCGCAACGTCCATGCGCTCCACGACCATGGCGCTCAGCAGGATCTTATATCCTGAACGAGATTTTTTGACGAGCACCGGAACGAGCGCCGTTCCGGCGAGTCAGAGGGCCGCCAACGGCGCGGTTCGTCTGAAATTGCTCAAGGGGAACGTCATCGTCGATGGACGGCACTCGGACGACTCGTGAGTGCGGGTTTCTCAGGCTCTCTTCATTTTCGTGACACGAGGTGCAGTTCGGTGTCTATGAGCAGTCGGACCAGGAGATGCGCAGCAAGTTCGACCTGGACCATTTGGGGTTCGTTGTGTCTCATATGATAAAAAGACGCCATGAAGAGTTTCCCGGATGACGACAGGTTTGCATCCTATGCGAACGAGGTAAGATATCCAAGCGTCGTGTAGGTTTCTCAATTTAATCTTATACAGATTTCGACGTCCTCCGCTGCATTGGATCTCGCCTACGGTCCGCAAACATCTCTTGTGCAGCTCGTGGTGAAAAACCGTCTGAATGGTCACAATTTACAATTCCCGTGGCTTGAGTTCTAGGACCGGTCGTCGTACTGTGACGAATCCGACCATAGCGTTGACCTCTTCGACGGAAGCTTGCCGGCGCGGTCTCGGGGATTTCCACACCTCACATTGGGCAGCACTCGCAGATGAACCTTGGTTCAGCTGGTTCACTGATTTCTCGTCGGAGCTCCCTCAAGTGCACTTGACGATTTAGGCTCTGCGACTTCCTGCAACGCCTTCATTCATCACCAGCGACAGTAGCAATCATCTATTGCAAACATCAGGCATGTCGCTTACTCCGGATGGCCAAAATTCGAGCGGTCTACTGTCGTCGCAAGGCAACCATCACCTCGATGAGCCTGCGAAGACTGAGATTCAGCCGTCGTTCGCTGCTATCGGGTCAATTCAGTGATTCTGGCTTGTCCTTTGAGAGATATTTTGATCACTCGCCGTTTGCTGATTGAAAGCTTTCTTATCATCCTCATAGCAGTACGGTGTTGACTCGGTGCCTCGCTGACCTATTAGCCGGTTCTCGCTACGGCGCCTATAATTTTGACTTGGCGGGGCAGAATGGTTCCGTGAGCAATGGTACAAGTGGTTCGACCGTGCTCTACCATCGCAACGGTTCTCGTTATGGTCTTGGACGGGGTGGTGATGGTGGTGGTGGTGTTGGTGGTAGATCTGACGACAAGATGAATGGCCTTCACGGTGCCAAGCACCAACGCGGTGATATGGATCGTAAGTTCCCGATCTTAACCGATCTAGGCAACTCAGGTCATTTTTTTTTCTCTAGGCAACTAGTTTGCGGGTACCCGCATTGAAGACTTGCAGGGTGAGATTCCCCTGTTGTGCTAGGATCAGCCCCAGCGCGCCCTCCTTGTCGAGGGTATTCGACCAGTCCTCCCGTATCCGCAGCATTCCTTACGGTATATGTATATGTCCGAGGCGCAGGACCTATCGATCACCTCACACAAGGAACTCGCGGAGGCTTACAAATCCGGGCGGCAATCCTCGATCTGTTGGTATGCAACACGGACACCGGGACTATCCCAATGTTGGGCACTTGCTCTCGTTTTGCAGTGCAGAGAGTGAATATCAGATTAAAGACTTGCACCTTATTCAATGTAGATGTGTCAGGAAGTGATATTCCTGATCCGGGCCGAGTCATCCGGGCAGGCCCGCAGGGGGACACGAAACAGTGGCTGCCAGTGGGCGGATGTGGTCCTTCCGTGTTGTTTCACGATCAGTGCCAGTGGACTCATGACCTGAGATTGTAATACCGTAATACTAGTTATCTCAAAGTTGAAACCACCGACATTTTGATAATGTTTGGTGCGTTAGCCGTCGCGTGGCACCGGCGTGCTATTGAGTCAGGCTGAGTCCGACTCGGCGGAAGTTTCACCAGTTAGTAGTAGATACATAACTACTTGCAGGCCCGGGTACCTCTTCTTGAACTTTCGTTAACGGTTGAACGGTTGAAGTTGTTCAAATCAATATCCCCCTCCCCCTCGTCTCCATCCCGCCCTCGACCTCACTGGCACCAACACCTCACCCTCACCCTCACCCGAATCACCCTCACCCATTCCTTCCCTGCGCGCTCCTCCCCTCACCCTGTGTGCTCAGCACGTGCCCTCTCCCTCCTCTCCCTCTCCCTCTCCTCCATCTCCGTCTCCCACGCCCTCTCTGCGTGCACACACCCAGAGTCTCCCTCACCACCGCCTCTCTCACCCTTTCTCACCCCCTCCCCGCGCAGTGCGTCCGAACGGACGCCGTGACGCGCGCTCCCCCACCCTCACCCTCTGCACTCAGCGTGCCGGAACGGACGACGACGAGCACGCACCTTCGACCTCACCACCGCCTCACCCTCACCCACTCCCTCCATGCGCAGTGCGTCCGAACGGACGGACGCCCGTCCACGGACCCTCTCCCTCACCACCACCTCCCTTTCGTCTCCGGCGCTCTTCCTGCCCCACCGCCACCCTCTCCCACCCCCTCCCTGCCGTGCTCTCACCCTCACCATCGGCGCTCAGCGTGCCCGAGCCGGAACAGACGATGACGACGACACCAGGTTGTCCAATAATAATTGATTATATCGGCGCGTGTACATGGAAGGCGCCTCGCACGATCTAGAGGACCTTCGATGGAGATTCGGTTGGACGGCTGAAACGGGGATATTGATAATGAATTATAGACTTGGTCGGGTGTCGTTTATGCCATTTGATGCTCTGCAATGCGTGAGTGCATTGTCGCTGTCTCCGAATTTAAATTGATCTCGTCTTCACACATCCATGCCCTCAAATCGTTTCGCAAGACATGTCTAATATCTCGATGCTCTACGACTATCAAGTACTGGTGGCCCGGGGTAGATCTAGTTGGCTTTTTCCGGCGTTGATGATCGGTGCGTTATTCACTGGTCGCTTGGCTGCCAGGTGAGCACGCACCTTCGACCTCACCACCGCCTCACCCTTTCCTACTCCCTCCATGCGCAGTGCGTCCGAACGGACGGACGCCCGTCCACGGGCCCTCTCCCTCACCACCACCACCCTCTCGTCTCCCGCGCTCTTCCTCTCCCGCGCTCTCACCCCCCTTCCCTCACCCTCACCCTTTGCGCTCACTGCGCCGGGCCAGACGACGACGCGACGACAGCGACGCCACGGCAGGGAGACGAGGCAAGGTGAAGGTGAGCACCTCCTCAGCACCTCCCTCTCCCTCTCCCCCCTGCGCTCACCCTCACCCTTTTCCCTCAGCGCGCCCGAACGGACGACGACGACATCGCGTCACAGTGAAACGACCAGGACGGGGAGGACGGGGAGACGGCAGCGACACCGCGACGTTGCAATAGCAACGACGACGAGAACGACGACGACATTGTGTCGCGGCGCAAACGACCGGGACGGGGAGACGGCATGGTGTCAACAACGACACTGCGGACCGCGACAACAACAACAACGACATTGCGTCATGGCGAGATGACAAGGACGGGAGGAGCGACAGCGCGACGTCCCTGACACCACGACGGCGTCTACGACACTGCGACCTCGGACGGCGAAGGACGGGGTGGCGTCACGGTGAAACGATGAGGACGGGGAGGACGGGGAGATCGCAGTGTGGGATCGCGATCTACGGCGCGAGGCAAGCGTTCTTTGTTTCAGTCTCTAGCATAACCGGCCGCGCAAAACCGGCCAAGAATTGGTGTGTCTTGGAGTATTTGCGGTAAAACAAGTTCGCCATATCTTTCGTAACGACCAGGGTCGAAGATACGTCTTGGTGCTGGTAAGGATCAAGGTGGTTCGTAGGGAGCAGAGTTTGCATTGAATAATGATCTAAGGCCGGAGTCCAATTGGCATCGTTGTTATGGATGCGGCGGAAGTACACCTGCATCGTTCGCAAAGCTGACTCGCGTCGGCAAAGTTGTCCGGCTGGGGGAAGAGGCATCTTTCCTATCCTCAAAGAGACTCTGCGGCAAAGGATTGGGGACCGAAACACTGACTCGGCCTTCTTGGAAACTGGTTGGTTGAGGACCCTAAAGTAGCAAAGCTCGAAGTCGTGCAGCTCTTGGACCAACGGCCTTGACTTCGTTGCTCGCGTCGTCGCTACTGCAGCGCGCTATTACTGGTATCTTGATCTGACGAATGAGGATAACCCAGAGGTAGCGGCATCAATTTCTACCCCCTGGATAAAGTTACAACGAGCTTGAAGGTCAATACAGCGAGAGAAGAGCAAAGGGGAAGGCGAGTTATGGACGATTCGCGGTCGCTCGGCGTCACACAAGCATTTACATACTATTATCTCCTCAAACATCAATCACGTTTCTGTGTAAAGGCCTGACGTCGTACTACTAGTAATGGTTGGCACTATACAAAAAAGGTAAGATTGCACAGTCGGAAATGGTGAAGCTGATGTGGGATTGTAGATGGAAAACTTATCGGCGAAGGTTGATCGCCCAACTTGAACTTCATCCGAGTTCAGCTTGAAAGCGGGATGGGCCAGAATTTAGGGATTGGCATGGCGGAACTGTTCCCTAGGTACGTAAGATTTGCCTGGTCCCGTTCCGCTGTTTTTGCCGGCATCGGCTAGAAAAAATACCGGTGGACAGACATTCTGTTCAACAACAGAACGATTAAACAGCTGCACAATTGCTCAATCCTTCTCCGCCTAGCGAGTTACTCGGGTATATAAGGACTATGGTACGGGCTCACTGAACCCTCAGAAAATTTTCTTCACACTCACTCTAGCCATTTATTTCTATCCCTATGCCCAGCGAATCTTCGAACCGCATTGACTCTGAGCCACCAGTAAATAATAACAAACGTCCTCATGCAAACGCATTGGAACTGGGTCCCAGAAAGCGACCGTACGTAGTCTTTGTGGATTCTGTCGCCGAGCTTAATACTTCATTAGAACAACGCAAGATCCTCTTGTCCATCACGGACGCCATTTCGGCCGTGCTGTGCATGCCTTTTGTAATATCCAAACCCTACTTACGAATGGCATTGCGATGCTTGGCGAGGACGAAAGTGAAAACCTGGAATCGTTTACCACACAGTAAGTCTACTATCTTTTGAACCTTGTCCTCAGGCTTAGCATAATATCCTTCGTGTTTCAGGGAACGCAAGGAGTTTTCGGCTTTCCGTGAGCTACTGCGGATGATACCAGGTTTAGAAGCTCGAATCATGGAGTCTTGTGAGGATGGAATCGTACTCGTTGCTGACCTCGTGAGTACTATGCTTTCTAACCAAAGTCAATTTGGCCGTTGACGTACCATAATTTGCTGTAGATCCAAAAAGGGTCTAATGGTGCGAGAGCGGACGATACTAAAGGGATGAAAAGTGCGATAATCGATTGGATAACGCCCAAGGGTCAGTCCCTGACTCCTCACATACCGCGAAATGTGAAATCAGGGCGTGGCTTCAACCACGAGCGCACCGGCGCCCTTCTTTGCCCGGCCGGTCTTGACTGGGCAAATTCTGAGTGAGTGGCAAGTAGCTAGTTGGAAATGACCCCTTACCTGTTGCAGTATCAGGTCCAAGCTGATCTCTGGGCAGATCCAGCCTGCCGGGGATCAATGGCCTGTCTTTCTCTATGCAAATTATACCTACGATGCCGAGGATCCATGGAACGGCCTCCTCCGAAGTGGCCTCTTGGTTTCGGTAGAGCCCAGCTTACCGTTCTTCGAAGACTTTCGGTGCTCACTTTGTTTCAGGCATACAAGCACGTTTTTACCTCACCCAGTTCCGTAGATCAAGAACCCCGGGCTACAAGATCTGGTAACGCACGGATTCATGGGATGCGAAATGTTACAAAGGCCTCCATTGCTTACGTCGCGACCCAGGTAATATCTGCACCTTTTGCAAATGTTCTTGTATTGACTCGTTACCCACAGGCCCGTTTTGCGCTCACTTCCGCACAGGTGTTCTCCCGCACAGATCATGTGACGGATTCCGAACGGTTCTACAACTCCGTCCTTGAACTACTTGACGATTCCGAGGAAAGGGAAGAAGTCGAACAGCTGATTACTTGGTGGAACAGGTCGGTTTCTTGAAAATCCTCTTCGAGTACTGATACCATCATCTCACACTGGCAGGCAAATATTTCCTCTATATGTTGATGCCGAGCGTCTGCCTTCGAAAAATAGTGCCTTGGCACGAATCAGGCAAAAACGCGCAGAGTACAGAGTGCTTCAGGCCAGGGAATCTATAGACGGACCTTCAAGTTCGACTTTGTAGGTAGTCCTAGGAAGTAGTTACTATTTCAAGGTACGTATCACTGAAATTCTGTGGTGCATGCTCCTTCTCAACCATTTCTCTTCTGTTGCAGTGCCCATCATGCCTGTTATACATACAACGTACTGCCACACATATATTGATCTGAATATGCCTTGAGAACAATGGGGAGTGGTGGACCACGCGCTCCTCCTTCATTTCTACTCGCTTCATTTTCGTCTTCGATCGCGAATCCCCAGATAGGCTTCTAATCTACCCCCAGGATGATGGATTGTCGACGCGAAACCGAGGCAACGAAGATTTGATTGATCATATCGTGGCCCTGGTCCGTGGGAACGGGTCTGCACAATGACAAATCTACGACGGTGAGTACGCTTCGTCCTCACCATCCTAAGTACGCCCCGTCCCCATTTCCATCATCCCCTTCACCCTCCTAGCCCTCCTCCTCATCCCTCGCTTGCTCAATAACCCGACGCAACGGCGACGCAGATAGTACTCGTGATAGCACCTATGGGCACCATGGTCCATGGAGTTATACGAGCTGACCTGTACCCGTACCCGCGCGGGTACGTACCATACGCTCACGATGACTCGACACCGACGCAACGAAAACAGGTAGTACTCGTGATAGCACTGCATGGCGCGCCAGGATGGACGCATAGATAACGACGTCCTCCACAACGGCATTTCATATCTCCTCGGGCCTCTTCTCAACTGGACGCTTGTGGGTGTCGTTCATGCGATGCTCTTTGAAGTCCAGCATCGGGGGTGAGTTCTACTTTCAATCCTTATCTCTTTTCTTGTTTTTTGAGATGACTTCAAAGGTTCAACGCCCCCTTTCAACTCGAGGTTCTGCAAAGTTTGTTACTGGCGTCAACGTGTCCCCACGTTATCCTGCGCTTGTGTAGCCCAAACATTTTGAAAATCCTTTCCGGGAAGCGTTCACAGGTTGTGATTTCGAACCTCCATTACGACATTGGCGGCATCAGGGCCGTTGCCCTTCGAACCCTGTCCGTCAAAAAAGATGGTAAGACCTTTCCTGATCGCATCCATAAAACTTTACGATGTGAACGGGCTTAGAATCTAGGCAACAGCCATGCGCTAGATTGCGACCACGTTGTCGGACGCGTTTCTGGATTTCCCTCGGCGTGAGGTCCGCGATGCTTTGCATTGGCGCGGCAACACAAGGCGCCACGTATCGACGTAGGCCGCTGCCTCACCATCACCACGCCTATGAAATTCCTGCTGCTACTTTGGACGGAGCTGTGCGTCGCCGCAAGTCCTGGAGAGACGGAGACGTGCCGTCGGATCATGACATTCGTGCTTGTCGTGCCACGTTCTGGTCACGGTGTACCCCCGCTCCTCCCTCTTTTTATGTACAACATTCTCCCTCAGCTGATCACCGCAGTCGATCACCAAGCAGGCGATACCAGCATCAATACAGTGATAGCACTATGGGCACTATAAAGTAATACGAACTGACCTGTACCCACATCCGCGGGGGCCCGTGCAGAAGCCTAGGACTTCCTGGACCATGTGTTACCATTTGCTCACATGGACATGTCACATGTACACATAGATACTGTAGCTACAGGTAGAGTTTAATCATGATAGTATCTGGGACGGTAATCTGTCTGCCAAATAAGCTCTTGTTGTCTGCACACCACAATATCACCTGGGCCCTTGACATGGCTAGCCATTTGATCAAATGTCAAGGATGCTACAATGAGATATGAACTATGATATCTGCCCACATGGCTTACACTGGCATGTAGTAGGTTATTATAATAGATGGAGTTTTTCTTCATCTTTGTCTCCCTGACTCATTTGATTACATGTAGCATAGGTTGTTATAATAGATGAAGTTTTTCATCTTTGTCTCCCTGACTCATTTGATTACATGTAGCATAGGTTGTTATAATAGATGAAGTTTTTCATCTTTGTCTCCCTGACTCATTTGATTACATGTAGCATAGATTGTTATAATAGATGGAGTTTGTCATATCAGCCTTCCTGACCCATATCATTACATGTAGCATAGGTTGTTATAACAGATGGAGTTTTTCATCTTTGTCTCCCTGACTCATATGATTACATGTAGCATAGATTGTTATAATAGACAGAGTTTGTCATATCAGCCTTCCTGACTCATATGATTACATGTAGCATAGATTGTTATAATAGACAGAGTTTGTCATATCAGCCTTCCTGACTAATATGATTACATGTAGCATAGATTGTTATAATAGACAGAGTTTGTCATCTTTGTCTCCCTGACTCATTTGATTACATGTAGCATAGATTGTTATAATAGACAGAGTTTGTCATATCAGCCTTCCTGAATCATATGATTACATGTAGCATAGATTGTTATAATAGACAGAGTTTGTCATATCAGCCTTCCTGACTAATATGATTACATGTAGCATAGATTGTTATAATAGACAGAGTTTGTCATATCAGCCTTCCTGACTCATATGATTACATGTAGCATAGATTGTTATAATAGACAGAGTTTGTCATATCAGCCTTCCTGA
>JBBPOJ010001627.1:0-12370 GCA_038091395.1 Leccinum rimulosum | reverse complement strand
CTTTGGCAATGGATCCTCATCGGCTCTACTGCTGTGATGTATATTACAACCATCACTCTTACGGGCGTTCTCTATGGATACTTTGCCGGTTCTGGATGCACCCTCAATCGCTTCTTCATATCGTTTAACCTTGCCCTTTGCATCCTCATCACGATCGTGTCCATCTACCCAGCGGTGCAAGAAAAGAATCCAAGGTCTGGTCTCGCTCAGTCTGGCATGGTGGCGGCTTATTGCACGTATCTCATCACGTCGGCCGTGACCAATCATGCACACGAGTCTTGCAACCCGCTTACGCGTTCGAGTACGACTGGGACGACTGCGGTTGTCCTTGGCGCTGTCTTTACGTTCCTCGCGATCGCCTATTCCACTAGTCGAGCAGCCACACAGAGCCGAGCGTTGGTGGGAAGAGGGAAGAAGAGCGGTGCCGTGCAACTACCCATTGACGATGGGACGGAATCCGAGTTGGGGGTGGTGACCACGCAACCGGGGCGCACTGAATCCCCCAGGTATCAAGCACTGTTGGCTGCGGTAGAAGCTGGGTATGTTTACATTTATATTTTTCATTAATCGAAGACGTCTGATTCCCAATATTCTAGCGCTATCCCCGAGTCTGCGCTATATGAGGAGGAAGAGGAGGAAGAGGACTATGGGGAGTCCAAGGACGACGAGCGTTCTGGTACTCGCTACAATGTAAGGTTGTTCCTTCTTGCGTGGCAGCACACTGCTGAAATACCCGTGTAGTATGCTTGGTTCCATGTCATCTTTGTTCTAGGGACAATGTATGTTGCGATGCTGCTCACGGACTGGTCAATCACCACATTGCCTAAATGCGTTTATCCTGATCCCTCATTCTGCCATCTGCAGGAATGTGGTGTCGACCGAGCAGAGTGTCGAGTCAGAGGAGATCGTCTACATCGGACGCTCCGAGACAGCGATGTGGATGCGCGTCGTCAGCAGCTGGGTTTGCATGCTCCTTTATACGTGGAGTTTGCTTGCCCCCCTCATCATGCCGGACCGGTGAGTGCAGATTTCTCTTTTATTCATGGGCAGTATGCTGATTGCCGGGCCAGGTTCGGAGATTATTGATAATTCTCACCATATGGCTTTTGTCCATGTATTATTTATTTTGTATCCGGGATGATACTCATCGGACTATTCGAATTCACGGATATTTGACTGGCGTTACCAAGGACTTCCTTCAGTCCTTGGGTGTACGTGCGTGTGTCTGCAATGCATGCCACAACAGCTGTAAGGGCCTCGAGGAGAATGCATTACGTTCGTCTCCTGTCTTCCAAAAAGCATTCTTCGAGTGTATGGAGGCTCCCTATCGACAATGTCTAGATCGTGTTTGATGCAAGACTACGGCCCCTATTCTTGTAGTACATAGAAAGGGAAGGCGAGTAACAGGGCTATGTGCATTAATATGCCATGCACAGAATCCAACTGTGCTCATCCTTGCGTCGTCGAGCCTAGAACGCCGTTCTGGATGTTGAACTTACACCACGTTCCTGATCGCTGGATCGAATTTCCGATTGAGAAAAGAAAGGCCGAGTCAAAAATTAGGAAAACTCACTGTTGACCGTGATTTGAAGATCTCAGCTACGTGCATCGAAGATCCTGCTTCGGCGCTCGTTGTGTCTTCGTGCTTTGCCAGCCAGACGGTGCAGTCCGTAAGAAATGTAAATGAAGGCCCGAGAGCTGGTTTCCTTGTGGTCGACGAGAAGACAGACAAGGGATTGTGGGCAGGAGAGGCGGCCGTATTGTTTACGATCTCCGAGGAGTTAAACAACGTCGGGTGAATTATATAGATACTCACGAGAAATGCCAAGTGATATGATCGAGCCATGCTGCAAAGATGCTGCATAAACGTGGTCATGATTGCGTGTCCATGGAATGATACAGCAGAAAGAGAAGGCGCCAGAAGTGGAGTGATCGTGTCCATGATAACCAGACGGACTCTAGAGTCACGCGACGCATTGGTCTGGCTTCCTTGGGTCATCTGCATCATGAGTCAATTAAACATACATACTGTAAGAGAAGATTCAAGGTCTTCGAGAAGGACATGTGCAGTCTCAATGTTGAGTACGAGCGAGACTTGTAGTCGCTCTAGCACTGCGGAAGAGCCCTCCACGTACTCAGTCTATCTGAGCGAATGGAAACCGTGATCGTCACCTCTCCATATAAATGTTGGGCTATCTGGCGAGTTCGCTCTGCGGAAAAGTCGCCAGTGGTATCCATCCACAACACAGAGGCTTCGCTGTTCCCCGCTAGTAACCGCAGAGCAATCTGCAACACGAGCGACTAACGTCGTGATTGAGAAACATGATAAAACGATGATCAATTCGCGTCCAACGCACCGTCTTTCCAGACCCTTTATCCCCCGAGATTTCGAAGACGCGACCGTTTCCAAAACCACCGACCAACGCATCGAGTTCGTTTACGCCGCAAGAAAGGTCTGTATCATAATCGCATTGCCTTTGGAGTTCCTCTGCGTACAACGCGTCGCCCCGAATGCCGCGAGCGGACGCGCTCTCGGTGACCAAAGCAATGTATGTTTTGAGATCCGCAAGGCTGATCACGCCGGATGGAAGTCTTTGCAGGATGTCGATGGGAGTCCCGGAAAATAAAAAGTCGGTGTCTGTTCTAATTCCGCAGGCTTCGAGAGCGGCGACGAGGTCGCGTGGGATGGCAGGGATCAAAGATTGAAGTCGCATTGCAAGTTGTCCGGGCCAAGTCCGAAGCCTTCTGAAAAGGGTAGAGTCTCCGAGTCAACGTACTAACGTTCAACTTGCCTTCAAGTTGCAACTCGGCGAATTCAAGCGACTTCAATACTGTGCCAATACAACAATATTGTCGGGGCGTCAGTGGCAAGGTCACTGCTGATCACTGCTTCCCCAGGCTTTAAGTTGCTGACTTCCGAGTCACCTAGTAAAGTATAGTACACAGTGGCAGATTCACTCCGAGTCAGCTAACACTGGCCCCTATAGATTCGTACTACATCGTTTTTGTTCCTTTGCAACATGGTATTTACAGCCAATCTCCCGAGCATGGTCGATCACAACTTCGACCGCAGCGTTCGGCTTTCCCTCTCGGGCGTAGAGTTGGTTTCATCCACTTTTCGTACAGATGTCGCCAACGCGCGCTCCTTTCTTTCGCTTTCGATCACAGCCCTCAATCTCCTCAATGCCTCGTACGCCATCTCGGCCGGTAGTAACGAAAACGCGAGCCGCACATGCGCAGATTTCTCCCCGCTTGGAAGGGCACATGCTCCCGGGAGCACCAATACCCCATTCTGAATTCCTTTGGACACGAGTTTCTCAACCTCGTTTTCCCCACTGCCATTGGGATCCAGCAGGAGCTTTACCCAGAAAAATAGTCCAGATTCTGGTTTGCTCCATTCGGCCACGTCCCCCAGATGCTCTTTCAGTGCCTTATCAAAACTGTCCCGCTTGGTCCTATAGACGCTGGACACGTTTCGCGTAAAGGTCTCAAAGCCGTCATACCCCCACCGTTCGAGGAGGGCATATATCATTGCTTGTGTCACCGTTGGAGGCTGCAAGTTTGACGAGCCGGACTGTCGTTTACCGCACAATCCAGGTAAATTATCATTTGTGGCAATCCATGAGATCAGGACTTACCTGGACAATAATAGCGTCGATGATGACTTTGGGACCCGATGCCCAACCGAAGCGCATCCCCGGCGCTACGATCTTGGACAAGCTGTCGAGGCGAAGTACCCTGCCAACTTCCGGTAGCTCAAGCTCGAGTTGGAAGTAAGAAGGCGGGCGCTCGTCGTCCCGGTAATACAGCCAATAGTATGGGTCATCTAGACAAATGTTTGGACTCATCATGTTTCGACCGAGGCAAAACAAACACACCCTCCAAAATGAGGAAGTCATGCTGCCTTGCCAGAGCAAGTATCTCTCTACGTCTCTGCGTCGTCGTCGTCGTACCACTAGGATTTCCGCCGTACTGCAACACAATGTTCAAGGGTTATGAACCAACGGTCAATGAATAGCTCACAGGCACGGTGTACAGTAGCTTCGGCTTGGGCTTTCCTGTAGGCCAGTTCTCGAGTGTTTTCCTCAATGATGCAGGGTTGAGTCCCATGGGGTCAGTCTCAACCTCTATCATTGCAAGACTCTATCAAATGTACTTCCGTGTTGTATGTCCACTTACCAATCTGTTTGCAGTGCAGACTTGCGAAGATGGGTATTATTCCGCTGTGTTTCACATGGTATGAGTGCATTTGCCAAGTACGCTGTGCTACACCTACGGGTATGCGGGACTCTCAACGAGAATTGAATCCCCATGATTTACAAGCATCATGATAGCCTACAGGCACATTCGGGCTGTATATCAATTCAGCCGCTCCCTTGAGTCAACTGTATAGCCCACCTTGAATGTTAGGTCTTGCGATCCAACTCCCACCATCACCGTCCATCCCTCGCCTTTTTTTCGTTTGTGCAGACGCTCTTGAAGCCCCATGAGCCACTCCTTTACTCTAGGCAAACCGTCTGATTGTGCATACTGTAACGCCTCTTTGAGCGTTGAACCAGTCAACGCGGCTTCAATCTCTTTCGAAGGGTCTTTTGGCGAGGTAGCAGAGAAGGAGATGGAAGTAAATGGGAACACGTTTTCGTCCGGCTTCCCTGCGAACAAGGATAACAATCCAGGAGTGCCTTCTAAGGTAAATAGGGCTCGAACTTGTATGCCAGATCGTCACCGTTTCAAGGAGATGTGACCCCAGTCAGTTCCGTTGTCTCTCATAATATTGGTAAACTCACTGGCATTCAATTTGAGATCGCCGGCGACCTTGGAGAAGAATCGATTGTAATACTCTGCAGGGAGGTACTTGACCTCTTGCGATCGATCTCCCATCATTGCAGGTCCGGTGAGTCTTCACTGGGGGGAGGGGCCGGCGTACGCAGAAATTTACGCAAGACCCTAGAATACTGTACCAACTTAAGTATAGGTTTCAAATTTCATCCCCCGTTCACCAAACAGACGTCGCTTGTCATGACTCACTCTGACTCACCTGACTCACTCTGACTCACCTGACTCACCCTGGCCTGTGATTTGGTGGTTACGCACATTCTGGGTAATTCTATCCCCGAGACCTATAAGGTTCTCCCGTTCTCATCTCTGCCCACCTGCGAATCAACAACTTGAAAACGTAGGAGGGCTCAGGCCAAAGTGAGACCTTCAAGTTCCACTACATGTTACGTCACTGCTTGACGTCTCTGTAGTCCGCCATCAAGGTGTGTGATTGCAGGACCACTCCTATTTCATGTTCATTGATCTTGGTTCCAGACCCTCAGCAGCCACCTGATGGATCTGACCCTTTGCGTGAGTGTTTTATCAAGGACAATTCAGTCTCGTGCGTTTAATATATATATAATTATCCCATCAGTTCGGCCGAACGATACGATGGGTAGCGCCGCCTCGAATGCCACTGTGAGATGCGTCCCCGAGTCGGCGAGACATGACAGATTCACTACTGTAACAGCTACTGATTCGGACTCTTTGCACTAACTCTTTCTTTCAGATCACGCCCATTTTTAAAATCTTCTTCAGCATGGTCGGTCACAACTTCGACCGTAGCTCCCGGTTCTCCCTCTCGGCCAGATCCGTATTCAGTCTAGTGAACGGTACGCCCTTCGAATGCGTAGAATTGGTTTTATCCAGTTTTCTTATGGGTGTCGCCAACGCGCGTTCTTCTCTTTCGCTTTCGATCGCAGCCCTCAATCTCCTCAAAGCTTCATGCACCATCTCTTCCGGTAGCAATGCAAAGGAGAGCCGCACATGTGTAGATTTCTGCCCGCTTGGAAAGGCACATGCTCCTGGGAGCACCAATACCCCATTGTGGATCCCTTTGGACACGAGTTTCTCAGTGTCGCTTACTCCACTGTCATTGGGGTCCAGCAGGAGCTTTACCCTGTTTTATCGTCCACGCATTAGCACATTATTCGCCTGTCAACTTTGCGCCCCCGCCAGTCGTCAAAAAGGGGATGCGCAAACGTACCAGAAGAATAGTCCAGATTCTGGTTTGCTCCATTCGGCCACGTCCCCCAGATGCTCTTTCAGCGCCCTATCGAATATGTCCCGCTTGGTCCTATAGACGCTGGACACATTTCGCGTAAAGGTCTCAAAGCCGTCATACCCCCACTGTTTGACGAGGGCAAGCATCATTGCTTGTGTCACTCCTGGAGGCTGCAAGTTTGACGAGCCGGACTGTCGTTCACCGCACAATCCATGTAAATTATCATTCGCGGCAATCCATGAGATCGGGCTCACCTGGACATAAATAGCGTCGATGATGGCTTTAGGGCCCGATGCCCAACCTAAACGCATCCCCGGAGATATAATCTTGGATAGGCTGTCGAAGCGAACTACTCTGCCAACTTCCGGTAGCTCAAGCTCGAGTTGGAAGTAAGAAGGCGGGCGCTCGTCGTCCCGGTAATACAGCCAATAGTATGGGTCATCTAGACGAATTCATCGCGTGTTTCAACAGAGGCAATTAAATAAACACACCCTCAAAAATGAGGAAATCGTGCTCCCTTGCCAGAGCAAGTATCTCTCTACGTCTCTGGGTCGTCGTCGTCGTGCCACTAGGATTTCCGCCGTACTGCAACACATTGTTCAAGGGTTATGAACCAACGGTCTATGAATAGCTCACAGGCACGGTGTACAGCAGCTTGGGCTTGGGCTTTCCTGTTGGCCAGTTCTCCAGGGCTTTCCTTAATGATGCAGGGTTGAGTCCCATGGGGTCAGTCTCAACCTCTATGTTTGCAAGACTCTGTCATATGTCCTTGCATCCGTGTTGTGTGTCCACTTACCAATCTGTTTGCAGTGCAGACTTGCAAAGACAGGTACTATTCCGCTGTGACTCACATGGTATCAGTGCATTCAGTGCCAAGTACGCTGTGCTGCACTTACGGGTATGCGGGACTCTCGATGAAAATTGAATCCCCATGATTTACAAGCATCATGATGGCCTACAGTCACGTCCAGGCTTTATATACGTTCTCTTGAGTCAACTATATGACCCACCTTAAACGTTAGATCTTGAGACCAAACTCCCACCACCACCGTCCATCCCTCGTCTTGTTTTCGTTTGTGTAGACATTCTTGAAGCCCCATGATCCATTCCTTTGCTCTAGGCAAACCATCTGACGGTGCGTACTGTAGCGCTTCTTTGAGTGTCGAACCAGCCAACGTGGCTTCAATCTCTTTCGAAGGGTCTTTGGGCGAGGTAGCAGAGAAGGAGATGGAAGTAAATGGGAACATGTTCTCGTCCGGTTTCCCTGAGACCAAGGACAATAATCCAGGGGTGTTTTCCAAAGGGAATAAGGCTCGGACTTGAATAGCACCAGATTGCCATTACCATCAGTCAGTCCGTCGCCTCTCAAGATATTGGTTAACTCACTTGCGCTCATTTTGAGATCGCCAGCGACCTTGGAGAAGAATCGATTGTAATACTCTGTAGGGAGGTACTCGACCTCTTGCGATCGATCTCCCGCTGGCGCAGGTCCGGTCATTATGTGTTCTTCACTAGGAGGGCGCGGAATTTTACGCAAGGCCCTCGTCTACTGTGCAAACTTAAGGATGATCACGGAACAGCCTACGGATGCCTGCTCGCTTTCGCTTATCCGAAGTGTAGTACATGATAATGTCATGTTATCCCGAGACCGTTACTGTAACGTTAACCACCAGTCATCGGCCCGGATCAATGACCGTGTCCGTATTGCATGAGAACGTCAAATTCTACAAGCGAGATGGATAGTAGTAGCTGCTTGGAAGTCATCCTTTCAAATTGAAGTTTGATATCATGAGGCGATACGTATTAAGTTTCGTCTTTGCCTCTTGGAGGTACAGTGGTCACCACCGGGTACTGACAGTAAACCATCAATAAAGGGTACTGTTCAACGGCCGCATTTTTACGCTGTAACAGGTTCCCATTCTTATCTGCCAGTCAACAAAACGTAAGGGGGCCAGGCCGAAGCTAGACCTAGCTAGACCTTCAAGCTCCACTGCATGTTACGTTGCCGCTTGACAACTTGACACAGTCTTCGTATAGGCGTTCTAATTCCGCAAGCTAGTATGGCGAGCTCGATCCCGGGGATTCAGATAGCGCGGGCCCGGGAGTTGCCAAGGGGCTGCATTTCAGGTTGTCGACGTTTGCATTGAACCCCGAAGGAAACGATTACGGCCTTGAATCTATTAGCAACTTGGTTTCAGTGTCAGTCTGGTGCCATATTACTGAATCATTCTACTTGGCACTAACAGTGCACGGCGTCGTGTCCTCCGAGTTCGATCGTCGACGAGTCATGGAATCGAGTCATCCAACAACAACGTTGTATATCATATTGCCCCTTTGCAAACCACAATTCGCTGTTTACAGCGGCTCAGCTTCCCTAGGTAAATGAGACGGTTTAATACAGCAACTGTTTCCTTCAGGCCAATTTCTCATTTTCTTGGGCGTGGCCGTTCTCAACCTCGACAACCTGCGGGTCGATTTAGAAACGCGTGGAATTGACTTCATTGACTTCTCTAATTTTGCTCACCGATGTCGTCAACGCATGCTCTTCTCTTTCGCTTATGACCACGGCCCTCAATCTCCTTAGTGCTTCGTGCACCATTTCTTCCGTCAGCAGCGAAAAGGAGAGCCGCACATGCGCAGACTTCCGCTCGTTTGGAAGGGAGGATGTTCCCGGGAGCACCAAGATTCCGTGCTGGAACCCTTTGGTCAAGAGTTTCTCGGTATCAATTTCCCCATCACCGCCGGGGCCCAGCAGGAGCTTTACCCTATGGACTCGTTCACGCATTAGAAGTTTGCTCCCCCGACACAAAATCAAACAGGGACGCGCAGACGTACCAAAAGAATATACCAGATTCTGGTTTGTTCCATTCTGCCACGTCTCCAAGATGCTCTTGCAATGCCTTATCGAACATGTCCCGTTTGGTCTTATAGATGTTGGACACATTTCGTGTAAAGGTCTCAAAGCCATCATAGCCCCACTGTTCGACGAGCGCAAGTATCATCATCTGTACCAACGTTGAAGGTTGCAAATTTGACGAGCCAGTCTGTCGTTTCCAATCCATTCAGGTAAATCATCATTCCCGGCAATGTATAAAATTGGACTCACCTGAACATTGATAGCATCGATGAGAACTTTGGGGCCCGACGCCCAACCGAAACGCATACCCGCCGATATAATCTTGGACAAACTGTCAAAACGGAGTACTCTGCCAACCTCAGGTAGCTCGAGCTCGAGCTGGAAGTAAGAAGGCGGGCGCTCGTCGTCCCTGTAATATAGCCAATAGTACGGGTCATCTGGACCAATGTTTGGACTCATCGTGTTTTGGCTGAGGTGAAACAAACACACCCTCAAAAATGAGGAAGTCATGTTCCCTTGCTAGAGTGAGTATTTCTCTCCGTCTCTGCGTGGTCGTCGTCAAGCCACTAGGATTACCGCCATACTAGAACGTGGTGTTGGATCATGGTCCGCCCATTTATGAATGCCTAACTCACAGGCACTGTGTACAGCAGCTTCGGCTTCGGCTTTCCCACAGGCCAGCTTTCGAGTGTTTTCCTCAATGATGCAGGGTTAAGTCCCATGGGGTCGGTCTCAACCTCTATCATCACAAGACTCTGTCAAATGTACTTTGCATCCGTATTGTGCGCCTACTTACCAATCTGTTCGCAGTGCAAACTTGCGAAGACGGGTATTAATCCACTGTGTTTCAACATGATATGAGTGACATTGCTGTGTACGCGTTGCTACACCTACGGGTATGCAGGGCTCTCAATGAGGATTGGATCCCCGTGATTTAAAAGCGCCATAATAGCCTACAGGCCATCCGGGCTCCAATTCAATACAACTGCTTTCCTGAGTCAATTGTAACACCTACCTTATATTCTAAATCCTGCGATCCAACTCCCACCGTCACCGACCATCCATCGGCGTGTTTTCGTCTGTGTAGGTGCTCTTGAAGTCCCATGATCCATTCTTTTACTCTTGGCATGCCATCTGTGTGCGAGTACTGCAACGCCTCCTTAAGTGTCGAAGAAGTAAACGTAGCTTCAATGTCTTTCGAAGGGTCATTGGGCGAAATGGCAGAAAAGGAGATGGAAGTAAATGGGAACACATCTTCGCTCGGTTTCCCTGCAAACAAGGATAACATCCCAGGGGTGCTTTCTAAGGGAAACAGGGCTCGGACTTGAACACCGGGTTGTTATTGTAGGCCGTTACAAAGGCGACGCAATCCCCGTCAGTCCATCCATCCCGTTCAAGATATTGGTCAACTTACTTGCGTTCAATTTGATATCTTTCGTGACCTTGGAGAGGAAGCGGTGGTAGTATTCTGCAGGGAGGTACTTGACCTCTTGTGATGGGTCTTCATTCATTCCGCCACTGGTGTGAGGAATAGTATCCCCAGATGGATCTTCTACCGTTGCAGGTCCTGACATTATCAGTTCTTACAACGAAACAACTTGAGGGGAGCGTACGCAGAACTTACTCCAGACTCAGCGTACCTGCCGACTTAAGCAGATTTCGCCCCACGTACGGGCCGAATAGACAGGAAGCACTCGCACGGTACTGGTCTGATCTTGGATGCAAGTGTCGTAATGTTCTCTCGATATGAATTGACTTCCTATCCTTATCTCCACCATTCAGACCATTTGTGTGAACATTTTATCATTGAAGGGAATCCAATATCGTACGTCTGCATAAGAGTGGTCGTTCCACCGTTTCGGCCGAACGATACGATGAGTATGAAAGAGGAGTGATGAAACGGCGTACGCACAATATTACATCGTAGCGGCGCTCTTGCGCCAAGTCCCCGATTCCTGAGAATAACATACGGTCCGGGATATTGATTAAAAATTGAACGTGCTGATTCAATGACAAAGCAGTCAGTCTGGACTCGTCCTGAAAGCCACCAATCCCGTACGGGAAAAGGGAGGATACATGCGCAACATACCAGGGAAGAAGTCAGGATTAATATTGTTATATTCGTTTATCGGTTGTGATGCATGATGTATGATGTACGATAAGGTCAGGACCGGTCGAAGAGGGAGGGATAAGCCTACGCAATGCAGCAGCAGTGAACGTCCGACCGCTGAGTCTGACACTCCAGCTGTGGATTCGTTCGTGACCTGGGACCAGGATAGGCCGTTTTGCGTAATCAGGCGTGGACAACGGGGATCGGTAAGGACGAGATTTCGAAATCTGATGATGGATTAAAATAGCGATGTCAATTTTTTTTCTGTTGATAACTACAAACCTACGGGCGGATGCCTAGGAGCGAAGGAGGTCGGCGGGTGAGGTAAGAATGTTTGACTGGCGCAAGCAAGCATCGCCGGCCGCTAGTTAACCAGGATCTTCCGAGTCGTTTATGTATTTGTGTTTATTTGGCGCAATTATCCCGTGCTCCACCAACGTGGCGCAGTTAACGCGCTCGTCGATCAAAATTCGGACGAATAGTAAATACCTCGACAGCATCGAAGAGGAATAGAACAAACAGTTGGATGCCGAGGTAGAAGTGCTCGTAGACGGCATGGTCGACATCGTTAGCCTTGCTTCCGTGCGTTCCTTGTCCCCCTGTACCGTCGATAGATCCAGACGAACTACCACACGTTGACAGATTGGAGACAAGGACAAGTTTCGCATTGCCCAGGAATATTTTCAAGCGGAATCGCGTGCTGAATCGATTGTGACCATTCTCCTTCCTCGCTCTGCGACGAGGCTTGCGATCGTTGGTCCCAGGTCAAGGCAGCTAACTCACTGCTCTTGATCACGCACTCCCTCAAGTTGCTCTTACTTCTCTCGGATGAGGCGCAGATTGCACATCGTCGGGACGTAGAACTCAGACACGTGCAAACAAGAGAAGGTTGAGGCACAACAAAAGGTTGCAGCGCTCTTGGACGAGCTGTTCAAACGATCGAACACGACCTCGTGTGCAGAACACATTTGTTTGAAAGATTAATGGGATCGTGGTGCGTTACGCTTGCCGCCGAAGCCCATCGTGGGAACCACTCACAACTTGAAGCTCGGTTTTGGAGTAAACAAGCAATCTTAGATGTCCACCTGCAGCATGTTCTCCTATCATGAGTTGCTATCGTACAATCGATCAGTCTAAGGAGCGAGAACCTCTCTGGAGATTTGTCCACGGACTGAATTTGTTTTGCACTCCGCAATCACATATGTGCATGTGATCATCAAGGCGATGTCGACAGTGTGAATGCGAACGATATTTGTAGCAATCTGAACTGCCCTCTAATCTGCTCCCCACTTGTACCAGCATAGGACGTTGAAACGATGTCTCAAACCGCACCCTACGGTAAATGGGAGTCTCCCATAAC
>JBBPOJ010001626.1:0-12374 GCA_038091395.1 Leccinum rimulosum | reverse complement strand
CGTATAGGCGAAGAGCATAGCAAAGCGAGAGAGAAAAGAGATACATAGAGAACATAGGGGACGATCGTAACATTTGGTAGATGTCTACTGATATTTAAAGAGATCAATTATAATATGGTGAGGCTTAAACCAGGGTGAGACTAGGCCACAAAGACTTCAAAAAGGATATTTATCCACTCCAAAATGGTATATTATATAAGTAGGGCTGTTGCACCCTGCGCAAAGGTCGCTGGAAGGGTTTTTGTGTATTCCCAGAAGATCAATTTGTTTTTTCAAACTTTTACATGATCCTGCCAATGAATGGTGGCTTATATCAGTTGACAGTGTCATTGTCTTATTCCACTGGATCCTAACAAATCAATACTCTCTTTTGAGCCTCACAGATAATTACCTCCTGGACACTGAGGAGATCCAGGACATTGTGGAAAAGATGCTCATCAAGCATCGTTCTGTTACTGTCAAGTTAGTAGGGGAAGGTATGTGCCCACCGAGCTTTCACCAATATGATGGTGGTTGTTGATGTATTCTGAAGTGGAGATCATGGCGCAATGACAACTATCCAATACTAATTTCTAAGTATCAGGGTCATGTCCATGTGTCGATGACAATACAAGGCTCAAACCACGGCATTGTGGAGTGAACCACCTCAGATAGCTGTCCGGATCCAATATTAAAATTTGTATACCTAAAATATGTGCATATATATGAATTGATCTACAATGTTACTCACACTTTTGGAGCTAATGTACTGTAGCTGTAAAAAAACACTGGTTACATTATATACTTCAATGAGAATTACAAACTAAAATGCAAAACTGAAATATAGCTCGGTAAATAGTGTGAGTCCATTTATTAGATGTATATGAAGGTTCTACAAAAGGTCCAATAAGATTTGGTGGTTGGGAAAAATTGTTACAAAGAAAAAAAGGTGATGAGAGGGTAGACTTTGCTATGTGTTCAAATAAATTCTGGAGGGTTTCTGGACTATTCCCAACAATTCCCTACTAACCTTGGGAACCCGCACATACACTGTCACTTGTTCTTCAAAGTCATTTGTTGAATTGATATACTAGTAAAGGTGGGAGGAGGAGTTCATTGGTCACCACTATGAAATAAATAGCCAGTGCTTGCCATAGTGTCTTCAGGGGAAGACTGCCAGATGTACTGAACTGAATGACATGCCGCAATAACATAATATTACACAGAGTCATTTTCTGAAACAAGTTTATTGCTTACTAGGCTCTTAGAAGGGAGATTTCAGAGTAGTAAAGCAGAATGTGCAGTTCTGCTGAGATATTTTTGGCAAAGCCTTCTAGATGTACTAAACTGACTGTCTCACATGCCAAAAAACATAACATTACACAGTCATTTTCCAAAACAAGGTATTGCTTGGAGTGTATAGTAGGTAGATTCTTACATACAGACCTTTGCCGAAACTAATTTATTGCATAGAGTGTATAGTAGGCAGATTTGATAAAATAAAATTACAATGTACAATGATGGCGAGATGGCTTCAGCAAGTGCTTCAGTATGTACTGTACTGCCTGTTTGACATGGCGAAATCACATTACATTACATACAGACCTTTGCCGAAACTAATTTATTGCATAGAATGTATAGTAGGCAGATTTCATAACATAGAATTACAATGTACAATGATGGCGAGATGGCTTCGGCAAGTGCTTCAGTGTGTACTGTACTGCCTGTTTGACATGCCGAAACACCATTACATTATATGTAGCATTTGCTAGCCATTGTATATGGACATGGAAGCAGCATTCTTTAGCAGCACTCTTGAATAAAATGATCCAGTGTTGAGCATGTAAAGAACTTCAAATTTTCAAACACAGCTGTAATTCGATTATTAAATTTAAGAATAAATAAGAGTCAAAACACAACAATATTTATGAGATTTGTCACAGAAATGTAAGTAAACTAATTGAAGTATTACATTTGCTTACCTGATCAATAATAAACAGACAAATGGAACCACGAGCATAAGGAATGGCCATGATATCAGCTATCTCTTATGTTCTCGCAGCCGTAAATTTCCGTAATTACTTATTCTTATCTAAATCATATTATGCACTCTAGAGCATGAGACAACCTGGAGTCTACATACTTCAATGGGAATTAAAAACTACAATTCAAAACTGAAATACAAGTTGGTAAATGGTGTCAGTCCATTCATTAGATGTATCAAATTAATTCTGGAGGCTTTCCAGACCATTCCAAATTGATTCTCCAACCTTTAAAACCTCCTTGTACACTGACATTTACTCCTCAAAGTCATTTGTGAATTGATATACTAGCAAAGGTCTCTCACATATCACAAGTCAATATTCAACACACAATGGCCGATTGGATCTGAGACCTTGGAAATGTTTCGGGCCTTGACTGTCCATCCCGACATCAAACCTGAGTTGATGGAGAAAGCTCAGAGAATGGTATTTTATCTCTCCAAGATCTATTTGAATACTTATCTTATTTGACGGTCTAACAGTGCACTATAATGTTGCTTCAAATTTTCCTGGCCCTACTTCACCAAACCGCCAAGGATTATCCTAGCGATGATGAAGGCGATCAAGATCTACCATTCAATAACAGGGAGTCTGGGTCCAAAGCATAGGTTGGCACCATGGATGATCAGACAATCGACAAACTTCTGACTAAATCCATGGCCAAAGGCTTGGTCCACATCATCAGCAACGTCTGTATTTCCTGTGTGCCCGCCTTCTCACCTCCATGAGGGTGTTGAAGTAGGTCTCTGTGATCTCAACAACACTTGCCTGGTTAACTTGAAGCTGTTAGATGTGATAAACCAGCTTGATGGATCTGCCACTTACATCTCATAGAACCTTCTGAAGTAAAATATCCTAAATCTTCCCAGTTTGAATTGGATCCTCCATCAGATCTTTGTCAGCTAGTTTCTTCATGGTGGCTCTCTCCCACCCAGCCTTGGTGGTTGATAAAGTCTTAGAGCCTCAATCTTGGCCAATGAGGTGCAAGCCCTGCTCTAAAGCTCTATGAAGCATCCTCTGATCCCTGGCTAGATCACCTCTGCCCTTGCCAGTTCTTTTTCTTTTTTCCTCATGTCTCTTTCTGGCAAGCTTTCCACACTTTCCACTAGGCTGGTTGCCAGTATGTTCCCTCTCAGAACTCCCAAAGCCCAAGTGCCTTATTTTAGATGCAAGAACGATCGTTAGGGGAATGGGCCAAGGTTGCCATGGGGTGCTTTTGTCACAAAATGTACGTGTTTAGTAAATAAACATTTTCTCAACTATCTCTCCAGGATGCATGTACCCCAACCATCATTTTGTTGGGGTAACCCTCTGGTATAAAAGCTCTGGTGTTCACCCTTAAAAGCTTTCATCACCTTCCATCTTAATGACATCCTTGCTAGTGTTTCACACCCATTTCACTTCAACCCCTAATGCCCTTGTTTTACCCCTCCTCCCTGGCTGCTAAACCAGACAACGATTCACACAATGTCCCATCCATCTCCACTGATATCCACAACCTTTCCTTTGCTGTTGGCGAGTGCCTACGTTACATGAAGTGTCACTGCATGGTTTGCTACTTCCTGCGAACACCGAAGCTGATCCGGGTGATACGGACTAATCCACGAGAGGAACAGTGGGAGGAATTCGACTCACACATCTAGTACAACACATTTTTCTGACCTTGGGGGTACCTGGATCATGACACATATTGGAAGTTTTCATGTGAGGTCCACACCTCTTTAAGAGCCAGCAGATCTGGGGGCGATTGTATGCAATCTTTGTGCCGAACTGTGGGACCATCTTGACCTGTTCTACCGTGAGTATTGCATCTATGGTGATGACCTCTTCAAGTTCCTACCTTATATGGGAGCATGAGCTGTCTCACGATTGAGTCCTTCCATTCATCCACCATAACATAGGCCTGGAGTTCACAGATTTCGACAACAGTGGTAGTTTTGCAAGTTCCACCTGTTCACCTCTGCCTACCATATCCTCAGCTAGAATAACCAGCTTCCTCAGTAAGAGTCGTTGACTTATCAAGTCTGAGCACTAATTTCTGACAGTTGTCTTAGTCTGGAGCTCCCTGATGTCCAGGATATCGTTGTCTACAGGCATAAGGACATGAAGTAGTGCACTTGAGTCTTTTCTTCTTCACAACCACCTTGCTTTGGAACAAACCACGTAATTCTGCAGTCAGGTCTGCGATAAACAACATGCCTATAGTTTTACAGAAGCTTTATGATCAAGGAGTTTTAATGGTGTACTATAAGTTTCAACTCACCTTCAGCAAATTGTACCTGCATCTTGAGCCCAATAGATAGATGGTCGTGGTGTACTGTTAGAGTCTCTTTTCTCCATAAACTTAATGAGTGTTTCTTTAAACAGAAGGTGTAGTTAGGTTTCCCCCCTTCTTTGGGTGGTACTTGTGTATTAGGTAGCGGTCATTTGTGGAAAGTGAAGTTAACCATGTTCTTACAGCAGGGCCCTCATAAGCTTTTATGATAGAACTATTATGCACAAAGCAAACCCAACAAAAACATGCAAAAAACTTACTGAAAAACATGTTAGCACAGTTGAGAACTGCATGTATGTGCCAAAGATGACAGAGAAGGATGAATAGTTTAAATGACCCTTGTGCCGCTATGAAGCTTTACCATGGGAGCTGCTACTAGTGCACTATAAAGGAAACCACATGTTAGCATGAGTTGAAGCTCAACTAACAAGCGGACCAGTTTGCAAACAAAATTTAGCGAGACAATCTTGTGAATGCTGGTTAAGCTGCACATAACTATACACATGGATGAAAAATACAAAAATTACATCGGGTGACAAGATTAGCTAAGAAATCCTGAGCCTTATTCTCTACAAACTTCAAGAACACTTTGGTTTTCTTGACAAGTAAGCACAGGGTCGACTTCTCAAGCTGGCAGGTTGCATATATGACTTACCTCTGGGGCAACTAGAAAGTGCATTCTTCTTGTGCTGTTCACCAAAATTCCAATACTAGATAAAGAAACATCCAAACTGAGAACGATGCTATGCGCAGAGCCTCGAGATGGAGGCAAAGAGGTAAGTAAAGTGGGTGCAAGTCTATGTTACTTGCCTATAGTCGTTCTGCGGGTTTATGGGTTACCACACAATGAGTCTCGATAATAGAGGTGAAGTGAGTGGCGCTCAATTCACAGCAAAGGGTTTAGACTCAATGCAGAGAAGAACAAGACTGGGATTCTTGCTCCTCCAATGGCGTATATTATATACTACAAGTACAAGTGCATGGACCAGCTTAGAGCTGGTCTCTATGGTACACTATAACTATATTGAAATAAGTAAAACAACGTGGTGTAGCAGCCTCATGCAAGAGGCATGGGATGTGGCAGCACTGCCTACCATGAGAAGGTGGAAAGAAGGCCAGGAACCGCAAGGTGTGGCAGATCTATAGATAAATGAATAAGTCCAAGATACAATCAGGATCTATCAAGATACGAGATCAATTGGCAATGGATTGGGAGATCGGATTGGGCTAGTAATGAAGATGAAAGCCTGATCAGATATAACTATAAGGGGATATTAATAAGTTCTACGATCACCTGCAAGTCACGTGACCGGTCGATAAGTACTCGTCGACAATGAAAAGGAGGGGACTAGGAAGGGGGATGTCAGAGGGTAGACACAAGCAATGCAAGACTAGCAGGAAAAGCTAGGTTAGGAACTGAAGTTCATAACACAAACAAACTCATCTCTGAAAGGGATAGAAACAAGGCCATGCATATTAGGCCCTAAGCCGCATGACTAGATTACCTACACTCTTGCAGAGAGAGCTGGAATTCAACTCCATTAAAACAGCTTGCATTATACAACTCAGTGAGGCAGATCCAAAAGGCAGATTGGTAGCAGCTTAATTTGAAAATGCTGAACTGCACCTCAAGCATCAATGTTGCAAGGATGGAGCAAAGAGAAGAGACATCTAATAGAAAAAAGTGACTGGCACGGAATGAAACAAGAGGGAGATGATCAAACAAACCACGCAGAGCAGAGTGAGAGGATTATGGCAGTCAGGCTCATTTGTTTGCAGACAGTTTTTGCAATGACCTAGTAGGAAAACAGAAAACAGAACCACAACAAATGCAGTATTAAAGATGAAGGTCAAGTTAGAGCAGAAAATGGAGGAAAAGAAGAGTGATGTTCATGCTCCTGGTGATATTCCTAATCCAACTATGTCACATTATATGTATACAATGAATGGTTAGTCCCAAATGACAAGCCAGAGACTGTCTCTATGAGTTCCAGAACTCAATCATGAAGCTTTACTGTGGCAAGAGTTGGAGGAAGTCACAATTCAGCACATTTTATCATGGTTATCACATCCAGAAAAAAGAGACTCAATCTTGACATTTACAAGACAGGGTATGCCCTTTTGGAAACTTTGGGAGGAAGCCGAGGAATACAGTTAATTGACTGTGTGGAAAAGATAATTTGAGCATTCCAGGACACTTGCAAAGGAGAAATAGCAAAATTTGCCAACAGGCCAAGTAATTTATCTTTCTATGTAAGACTATAAGCTGCTTGGAGCAAGGGATTTGTTTCTGTGCCTACAGTGGTGCAGAAACTGAAACCTTCTGAAAGTGGGTGGCAAGGGAGCCAGGGGAGGGAAACCAGCAAGGGATATCAGTGTCCTGCTGAGTGAAGGGTTCCAGTTAGTAGGTTTTGATGGATGGTAAGCATGACATTATATTGAAGCTGCTTTACTAACTTTAGCCTAGCACTCCTAATGAGGTTCTAGACAAATGCAAGCAGGTGCTTGTGGTACTTGCAGGTACAGCAAGGGATAGCTTTGAAGAGGAGGTCATCCATTCTGTAACAGTAGCCTTCAAGACAACAGGAGAGTCTTTGGGTTCAGAAGGCTTGGCTTGTTCAAGGGATGATTTTCACACTGTTCAGCTGGGATTTTTCCATGGAGGGAGGACATCAGTAGACAGTGCTTGGTGAGACAAAATATTTGAGCTAACTTGGTCAACAGAAGCCAAATGAAACAGTCATTCTTCTACAATGGTCCTTTCTCATTAGCTGCCATTTTTTGTGATGTTTTTGCAGGCGAAGTATCACAGATGATTGTTTGCTTGGCAGCCACTGCAGTACATATTATTTGTTGTCTTAATGTTTTGATGCTGATGATGATGCTATTCTGACAGTTGTGAGCCACTATTGATGAGTAAACCGCAACCTGGGCCGGTGTTCGTGAAGATCAAAAATTTGAATATACTGGGTACTTAAAGATATACACACAGTTTTGCACTATGCGGTCCAGACTCCATGTGTTACGATCGTCCCCTATGTTCTCTATGTACCTCTTTTCCCTCTCTCTTTGCTATGCTTACCGCCTTTACATCGTATTCACCTTATATCATAGACCTCGGGCGATTTCACGTCTCGTTCCACATCGCTGACGGTCCTACTTTCCCCTATCTCAGATCCCTGTTTCTTCCGTTTCGTTCCGAGTTTTCCCTATTCTTCTGACTCATGATGACCCCATCGCTTCGTCATCCTTCGTCATCTGTATCACTAATCCTCCGCAGCTTCTTAATCATCCATACTGCGGATGACGCGTCCCTTCCTTACGATTCCTTCGTATTCCATCCCGTTAGTATATATAGAGTATCATCTCGTCTTGTAACCTTAAGCTAGAGCTACTTGGAATATCATCTGAGTCTCCTGCATTCCCCTCGAGTCCCTCGTTCCTCAGTACCTTCGAACCTCTGCCCTCTTCGGGTGTGACCTTAGTCTTCGAGTCTTCGAGTGAAGCGACTCTTCGTGAGATCCTCCTCGTCGTACCCTCAGTCCTTAGTCTTCGGGTCTCGCCAGACGTTACGTCTGCTCGGCCAGCCTTAGTCTTAGCCTTCGCCTCCAAGTCTACATCCGACCCTATCCGGGCCAGCTGTAACACCATGATCAACACAAATCCAAGACATGCAGCGAAAACGCAAGAACCAAGGGTTCAATGGGCAATGTCTGCTGAGTTGGCCTGAGTAAGTTCTATTCTGGTATCATTTGAAGTGATTATTTACATGTCGAACCAATAGCATGCCTGCCAATGATTCCGGAAACTTGAAGTGATACATTTCAATGACTGAAGTCAATTAGCCTCATAGTCCACAGATCTGTGTTAGATCTGTGGAACTCTGGATTACTAGGTACCTATCTTTAGAGTCTGTAAGCACATGCCGCTCTGTACACAACATTGCTTGTTTGCTGATGTCCTAACCTTCAATAAAACGAAGGAGTTAAACTGCTTACCATGCTCTATGCTCCAGGTAGGGTCAATAGCCACAAAAGTGTCTATAGCCTTATGGATCATGGTGGGGATGAGCGCTGGTAGGAGTGATTATGCATCCGTGGTTCTGTGCCAGGAATAGATGGAAATGTAGGCCTCACATGTGACTTGGTACCAGCGTGATACATGTGCTCTGAGAAACTCAAATAAACTGCCTGGATGTAGTAGCGTGAGCCTTAGCACAAATGCATATGACGAGTTGTTGTAAGGACCTACCTCTGTGGTAGTTGATCAAAATATTTTGTCCGTTGACTGTCAGGATGGTTTGGGTGTATGTTGGGTGTGGACCTCCATTCACAATGAGATTCATATCTGAAGTTGAATCAAATGAGGCTGACGAACAGCAAGGTGAACATTACTATATACCTCCAAAAACATCAACAAGACCATTGAGATTCAAGTCATCAAAATTGGAAAGGGAACCACTGTCACCCATGGTGATTTGAGGACAAGGAATCTACTGTTTGACTCACATTGTATATATGTACATCTCACTAGTAAGCGTGAACACCACCTTCATTTAACATTGATGGTTCGATTGTCCAGAGCAAACCATTGCTGTCATTCCTATAATCAGAATGGTCTTTTACATACTTACATGTACTTTGATAGCAGTCAAATCATGGTGTTTAGTTCGGAACTAAGCTTGAACGGCGCAGGTTAGCTCCCGAAAGATTGCTGAATCGCGATGAGATTCCTGGAAGTGATGTGTGATTGATCTCCTTTGCACCAAAAAGGTGTCAAAGTAATCATGGCAAGTATAAGTTCCAAACAAGGTGAGGGCACAATTCTGGGTGCTGCTCGATCTTGAAGGTTGTTATGAATTTTTAGTATCATCCCAAAGGGAATTGAATAAAATTAGTGAAGGGACGTCTCCAGACTCAAGGAATACACACCTGAGCTGAGCAGCATCGGCAGTCTGCTTTTGCTATGAGGCTTAAAGTAACTGAATACATTTTTGGATAATTTTCATTTTAAGGCGCAGCACAGTGAGGTTTACTGACCAATTCGAAGATCGATACCGGCTAATGAGCTATGAGTCACAGCAGTATTCCCTCCCTCCATTAGTCGCTGCTGTACCCTGCTGTCACTCTGGTCTTGCCCTCCTCCTCCGATGATAACAACAAGCTGTCATTGCACACACATTTCCTCACTTCTTACTACTGAATCCACTGAACCCCGGCCAAGGGTGTAGAGAAAATTAAAGCTTGAGCTCTAGGCCGGTAGAGCTCCTGAGAAAGGCAAGTTGGCTAAGCTTGGCTTGGCTCAGGGCTTGAAGCCTGGCCCTGCCCATCACTACATGTGCCATTAGTTTAGCAAACTGCGGTGATATGGAGTTGTCACATTGCAAGGGCTCTGTTACGACTGGCCTCGGGTGAGGTCGGCCGTGGACCTACTAAACCCACTAACTCGGAGCAAGGCAACGAGGTGGCGCGTAAGGTCGATGGTCGGACAGAGGTGAGGGCTCCAGGCTGGCTGGTGGACGAAGGACTCCCTGATAAGGGTGGACGAGGACTCGGGGAATGAGAGAGGAAGGTCTATTGCATGGCAGAGACGAAGCTAGTGAGTGATAGCGTAGGTAGACCAAGATGAGGATCGTGGGAACTATAGGAGACATCTAATATAGCTAGGCGAGTCGTGCACGGACCAAGACGAAAGGGGAAACTAGGAACTAGGACATAATGAGGGAAATCTATGAGTGGATGATAAGAGTACACGTGAATGATGAGAAGATGCGATGACGTGGGTGATGAGGAATCCGCAGTAAGAAGGATGAATAAGAAGGCTGCGGAGCGCTAGGGTTCTGAGTAAGCGATGAGGAATCCGCAGTAAGAGATAAGAGACGATAAGAGGCAAGAGACGATAAGAGATAAGAGGAACGGAGATACTCAAAGGTACTCGGGGTACTCGGAGGTAGAGAAATGGAGACAAGAGAGACAGGAGAGACAAGAGGGATTGAGAGAGACAAGAGAGATGAGAGAGATGAGATAGATAGATAGAGACAAGAGAGATGAGAGAGACAAGAGGGATAGATAGAGACAAGAGAGACTTGAAGAGACGAGAGAGACTAGGAGAGACGAGAGAGACTAGGAGAGACGAGAGAGACTAGGAGAGATGAGAGAGACTAGGAGGGGGGATGAGAGATCGGGAAGACTCGGGGAGGTTTGGGAAGACATCAGGGAGGCTTAGGGAAGTGTCGGGGGGAACTGTGGGAAGGCGTGAAGAAGGAAAAAGATAGGGGCTGAGGGGCACATAGGCAAGTTATTTTCTTTTCCGACTCTCATTGATGTTGATGCTCCTATGCAGCCTGAACCAATAGACAATGTGACACTGGCACAGAACGTGTGCCGTCCAGTGTTGCCACAATCAGCCTGGTATTGACAAAGTTATCCCAAGGTATTTCAAGTCAGACAAACCTGGAGAAAGTGGTGACCACTGCATGTCCCAAATCATAATATCTGACAAGGCTGGCACTTCCAAGCACTCTGATGCAATGAACAACATGGAACTTCAGGACTAATCCCATGATCGGTGGCTCAGATTAGGTTCTCTCGCAACCTTACATTGTCACAATCGTAACTGACCTTGGTGCCTGTGAACTTACAATGAAAGTGGCCTTCCCTAAGTGGATTTCTGCACTAAGACCAGACAATGGGCCATGTCTTTGCATTTGGGCTTATGTGCCCAACAAGAAGACATAACTATTCTTGGAAAAGCACCTCCAGGTGCTAAAAGCACTGCTGGATTTGGTTCTGCAGCAGGCAATTCCCATGCCAGAGCAACCATTCGTGGAGTTCTCACAAGACAAGATGAAATACACCAACTCGGCGGAAATAAGATACATGGAATGGGAAGGTAGCCGCCCCCCTCTGCTACATTTGAATCTCTGCTAATCTTCTTTCCACCCAAGTACTACTTGCCAAGGAAATTTATGCCAACACTGTGGTGCATTTGTGCTCCAACGTCATGACTTAAATAATGTATTTTGCAAAACCCACTCAACTTATTGCATATATTTGCAGACCAAGCAAATACCAGAAATACAGTACAAATAAACAGGTATTGCAACCAGCAGTGAAGGCGTCCAAGGTAATGCTGTCATTTCTCTATCATTCTGACTTGTTTGTTGATGCTGTACCCTACCTCAATCCTGACAATCAGGAAATGATCATGGAGAATTCAAATGAAGTGGTGCCTAAACAGAAACAGAGTGCTCCCAAGGCCAACAGGGATCACAGGCAGAAGCAGAAAGTGTTTCCAGAGGGCATGGAGTCGAACTTGGAAAATTATGATGAGGAAGTGATGGACATTGATGGTCCTGAATAAGTTTAGTGTATGCACATCATTTTGGCTGGCTGTAGGTTATGCATAGTGCCATGGCTAGGGGTTCCTTCACGATTGTGATGGGATCCATCCAACTTATGGTGAACTTGGCTTCTGATCAAGGCATCAATGTCATCAATTCCAATTCAGTGGAATCAACAAATTAGAGGCAATCTGACTTGGGCGCCAGGCAAAGGTACCGTTTCATTTTGAATTTTTTAGATGTTGATGCAAAGGATGATATCACACTGCGAGGACTCTTCACGAACCCTTCTACACCACTATTTCTCTACAGTCTCCAAGACTCCATTTTCCACAGATTATTAAGCAATCAACTCACCCAAGTCCCTTCGACCTTTACCATAATACTTCAATGGGAATATAAAACTAAAACACAAAACTGAAATATAGGTTGGTAAATGGTGTCAGTTCATTTATTTGATGTATATAAAGCTTCTACAAAAGGTCTGGTAAGATTTGGTGATTAGGAAAAATTGTCACAATTTTTTTTACAAAACAGTGGTGAGAGGGTAGACATTGCTATGCATTCAAATAAATTCTGGATGCTTTCCAGATCATTCTTAATTTATTCTAAGACCTTAAAAACCCCCATGTACACTGTTGCTAACTCTTTAAAGTCATTTGTTGAAACAATATACTAGTAAAGGTGGGGGGGTGGGGGGGTGGGGGGGTGGGGGAGGACATTGGTCACCACTATG
>JBBPOJ010001625.1:0-12385 GCA_038091395.1 Leccinum rimulosum | reverse complement strand
CGGAGCGGGGGAAAGTCGGGTGGAGGAGGAGGTACGCGACACAAGAACGCGACACGTTTGCCTCCTTTGAGGACCCCCAGGTCGGTCTACTTCCCTTTGGCACTGGGCTCGTTGCCCATTCCCATCTTTCGAGGCCCTCCCTCGTTATTGTTCATTTACTTTAACCTTTGGCGCCCGCCGTGTATCACGCCGGTGCCCAATGACCCGTCCTCTGCGTCCGCGACACGAGACGAGACGAAACCCTAAAGGCGTGAGGGGTAGTTGGGAGCAGATCGCGCATCTGCGAACCCGAAAAACTTGGCACCTGATGGGAACGTGTCTACCATCGAACATTCATGAGGTCTTTCAAGTTGATGAAACTGACGCACCTTCGCCGGTGACGAGGTCTCCGTTGATTACGCTGCTCAACAACATTCATTCTCCTTCAACCGGGTCATGGGTACTCAGGCATTACACATAATCCGGCGTCTCGACGTCGAGAAACGTCTCCATCAACGCATTCGTTTTGATATCTTGCTCTGGCCCCCATGAGTCCCAAGGATTCTCTCCGAAATGAACGTCAGAGAATATGGTCAACTTGAAGGAGCCATCTTCTTTGAAGTTGATTCGGGGCTTGTCAGGGTAGGGGTCAAGTCCAAGCGGCCCTGGCACTGGGATCAGTGGTACTTGTTTTTTCGAAAGGTTGGGCGACACCAGCCTTCCGGCGGACGCCAGGGGAGGGCGAACCAAGTCCGCACCATGATCACCTGGTAGGTTTCCACGGCTGACCGCGTACGCGTAGATAACAGAAACAAAGTAGCAAGTCACCGCAAGTGTAAGCCGCATGGTCAACGAATGCACTCGGGAGTCGCAGACCGTTGAACGTTGAACGTTGATGACAATGAAATGTTCACACACCACTTTCGGACATTGAGAGCCTTTCCATGCCCATGTGATCAAAGTTGAATCCAGACTGGGGGAGGGCAGATTATCACCCTGAACTTGAAAAGAAAGTAAAGATCACAACGTTCAACGGCCGACCTGGTAAAGTAATAGTAACACGGACTAATTCAGTCATACGAACGAAGTAAAACATTCGGTATGCCCGCGGATGGTTTCATACATGGTGACTTGAGTGTATGATACAGTAGGATACGACACAATACAGAACTTATCTGTCAAGAGAAGGGCTGAAAACCAGCTGAAACGGAACACGACTTCAAGTTGCACAACGGCGGCAAGGGATAAGGGAGGTGAAGCTGTTAATTAGTTGGCGGTGTTTCGTCTCCTTCTATCTTGATCTTCTTGGAGCTTGGACTCTCATTTTGTACGAGGATGGCAGATTCATCGGAATCATCGGATGCTTCTCGTCTCTGGACGTGGAAGAAATATTCGCGGGTTTTTTGTGTCCAACCCGTGACGCCAGAAGGACCTTCGCAGGTGACAAGTACTCCAAGACGCATCGCCCAATAGACGGAAACGACGGTCGCTGTGACGAAAATTGCTACGACGAAGAGTGACCATAGCATAAAGACCAAACAGACCACTTGTACAGAGTCAGATGAAGACAGGACAGTCAAAGTGGATGGTTACGCACCAAGAGCAGCCTCAATGGTGATGAATACAAGGGCTGCAGCGATGAGCGCGAGGAATGCGATGGAGGTGAACGTGAATACGGTAAGACCGCTGTATAAAGATCAGTGAATAAGTTTGTGGCATGTCCGGAGTGGATCAACGTACATGAAAGATAGCAGGGGGAGCAAAGAAAGACCAGCGAAGATGGCTAGGAAGGTCTGTGGAAGTATTCACACACAAATCCAAGTTTTCAGAAGCGGAAGACGATACCATTGTGATCGGTTTTTGCCTAAACTTTTGAGAAGCATAACGCAAGACGGGTTGGGCGTATTCCTGCTCGATCCTGACAAGACTCGGTTATGGAGGTAGATGGCAACGAGAACAGGGATACTTGCAGGTCGGCATACTGTCTGACAACATTTGCGCTTTTCTGGAAGTACGAAGAAAGGTTCTCTTCCACTTTGAAGTGGTTAGCGTTGGTGTCCATGAAGAGCGTGAATGCATACAATCACGTGGACTGAGATATCACTTTGTCCCTCACTCCGCCAACACTCCGCTAACGAAATGAGCACTCGCAAACTCAACGCCGATGAGCTCAAGCTCCATCAGGCAGCCCTCGCAAAGGACGAAAAGGTTATCCCTACTTCACTTTCACTCAATCGGCAGTCGCTCACAGCACCGACAGACACTATCCATCAAGGATGCCGAGAAGCTCTTGTCAGATGCAAGTGACCGCACCGCTGCGATCAACTTCTTGCTCGGCGCGGTACGTGATTATTTACCGCTTGTATCTTACAGGGAGAGTAATGAGTGTGCAGGGCATGTTCAAAGTCATGACGAGCTCCAGTGGTGCAACTTCTTTTCGTGCAGTGATGAAGAAGGAGATGGATGTGTGCGTACCGCCTTTGTGCTCGGATGCTCTGACATGGACGGATCTCTTTGCATAGGAAAAAGGACATGAGTGGAGAAGAGGCCATGGTGCTCAACCACATTCAAGCTTCGGCAAACGAAGGCATGCTCCTCTCGCGCATATAGGCATCCGCTTACCTGTCCAACAGGTATATGGACGAAGCACCTGAAAGCTAAAACCGAGCTGCATCAAACGGTGATCGACCGCTGCCTGAAGTCTCTGGTTCAGAAGCAGCTAGTAAAAGCGATCAAAGCAGTACGCGTATGTCTCGTTATTTCCATCTCATCCGGAAACGTTGACTCAATGTCCTTCTTCCACCCAGCATCCAACGCGTAAAATATACATGCTTGCACACCTCGAACCATCCGTGGAGTTGACAGGGGGTCCATGGTACACGGACAATGAACTCGATACAGAGTTTATCAAGCTTCTGTCGACTGCATGTCTGCATTATATACGCGATCGTGTGCGTACACCGTGTTTTTCGTGTCACCCTCGAGACCGCTCACATTAATACACCAGTCTTTCCCAAAACAATCAGGAAAGCGCTCTTCACACAGTCAGCAACGCCTATATGCCATAGGTGCCGCACCCTCTTATCCGTCTGCACAGCAAATACAACACTTTTTGAGCAAAAGTAAGATAACGGAAACGGAGCTGGGAGTCGAACATGTGGAGATGCTCCTTCGTGTTCTTGAACTCGACGGGGAGATTGAAAAGGTATTTACTAGCATTACCGCTTTTTCGTGGTCTTATTCATGGAGGTGTAGATACCCGCGTTCGCAGCGTCTGCATGGAATTCCAAGGCAGAATCGGACGAGGATGCTAGTTCGGGCTCCGAAGACAGCACTGAGGAACGTTCGAGCTCCAAGAAACGCAAGCGGGGTTCTTCCAAGAGTAAGAGAAAGGAATCAAGCAAACGCAAACGGCGACGGCAGGCGGACTCCGAGGACAGTGACTCTGACGAGGAACGTTCGAGTAGCGGTAAGAAGAAACGCTCGCGAAAAGACGATGATACCGATGCGGATACCGATGAACCCAAGTCGAAGAAGAAACGCAAGCACAAGTCAAGGAAGGACGACGACTCTGATTCGGACACGAGTTCGGATGACTCGGAGGAGGAAATTCGAAAGAAGAAGAAGAAAATAAAGGGGAAATCGAAGAAACGCGACAGTTCGTCCTCGGAGAGTTCAGAAGAAGAGCCAGACGACGAAGATGAACGACGTCGCCACTCTAGGCCGTCCTCCAAAAAAGCAACAACTTCCAAGGTCTCTATCAAACGCCGGAAATCGCCTTCCCCAGTCTTGAATGAGATACCATTTGGGAGTGCCTTCGTTTATCGGGCAATCAGACAAGAGCGGGTCGCACTAGGGTGGTCACAAGCACCTTGCGGGAGATGTCCAGTCTTCGACTTTTGTAAAGACACTGGTCCTACCAACTCTCGAGAGTGCGTGTACTACGAAGAATGGTATACGTTAGGGGCAGGTGCACAAAAAAATGCTGCATCAGCCGCAATGAAAGTGGAATTTTAAGGCTCGAAATTTCGTGTAGCCATACAAGCAAGAATACCCTGTAATCCAGTAACGATATCTGACTACATGTACCTCTCAGCAGGGCTAATTTGTCTTGGTCTTAATCAATCCTTTCATCATATCAAAGCTATTTCCGTCGGGCTGTAGGTCTATGTACTGACCACCGCTTAGCGGTACAGTGCGCAAAAGCCCGTGTTCGGGAGTGATACCAACTATCCGAACTGTAGTGTGGGGGGTCGTCGTGGTTAGGGTAACGGTTTGGCCACTACAAGCAGATCAGCGATCGCTAGAAGAACTGATGAGTTTGACGTACGAATGCAACCACGCGTTGGTGTACCGATCCATAAAGGGACGGAAGCCTTCGCTCTCTTCAGCGATGAACGAATTCCACAAGCGTTCAAATGTGGTAACGACCGCTGCAGTTACCTTCTCAACAGTAAGGCTCGAGCGCGCCTCCTGCCCGCGAGTTGTCGAGGCTTCCAGCTGAGCGAGTGAACCGATCGGAGGTTCGTTCAAAACATTCAAGCCACATCCTGCATCCATCGTCGTAAGTACTCAAGCAAGACGTTCTCTGTGCAACGCATACCGACGATGACGTCTACCGTCTTCCCTCTAAAGCTCGTGTTCACCAGCACCCCTCCCAATTTCTTCAATTCCACACTTTTCCATGCCTCCTCGGCTGGAAATTCTCCGTATATGTCGTTTGGCCACTTCAGTTTGACTTTCGTTGCCCACTCCTTTGCGGGATCGAGTGCCTGACACGCCTCGACGACTGCGAGGGAAAACAGGTATTGGATGAAGACTAGATTCGATGGTCGGATGGAACGAGCAGTATCATCTGAAGGATTTGAGTCAGATGCAGAACGCTGGCCGAATGCCAACTTACCAGACCTCGGGCTCTTCAGGGGGATACTGAATTTCAAAGACATTAGCATGCTGCCCGCGGGGGAAAGCCACACGTTTCTGCCCCTGCCTCGACCTGCTACTTGCTTTGTCGCCAAGGAAAGCAGCGGTGAGGGAAGCGCATAGAGTAGCTTTGGATTCCTATGAAACTTTCAACAAGTTGAAATATCGGAGGTATCGACACTCACTTCTCGAGCATCGTTTGTGTACTAGTAACAATTTCGCCGTAGAAAAGTAGGTCACCCATAAGCAGCCCGCCGGTCTGGGCGGGGCGGAATTCATCCATTGCAGCGAAATATGCACCCGGGGAGAATAAGGGTGTATAATGTTTCTCTTTCTCAGCACTCAGCGGCTGAGGGGGGAGGATTACGTTTTTGACTTCCTCCTTGGGTTCCCCCGACAACAAGCTGAGAATAGGATGTTCAGACGAAAGGTCTACAATAGGCATCTGGTGAACAATGTGGAACTGGAAGATGTCTTGTTCGTCTGGAAACATTGCGCTCTCAATTGCAGCCACTTCGCGGCTACCGTCCTTCATAGTCAATTTCGAGAAAGTCGTCTCGAGATCTCGATCGGGAAATAAGGCGTGCACAATGCGATCCCGAACAGCCCATTTCTCTGGGTGAGCAAGAAGCAGCTGAGGGAGAAGATGTGGCCCTGGTTTCTCGCCATCGCCGGACGATGTCAAGTCAAATCGTAGGCCAAGAGCAGAGAGGGTGGAGACAAGCAAGGGTTTGGGGAGAGGTGGTGCGCTGGACCAAAGCGCGATGGTACCGCTTTCACTCAGTGCCCCTGCAACTGCGTCGTCATCTGCATACCGTGCGAGCACCCGTATCCCTTCCCCTAGAGAGAGTGAAGCAGATGGTACGCGCGTAGTCGCGATTTTCTGCCCGCCATAATTCACGGTGGTGGGGGAGGAAGCATGCGATGGGAAAGAGAGATGGGTCGACGCCTTCCTGTCAAGAAGCCGAAGAATGGTGGTGTCCTTGATGAGCCCCAATCCACCGCCTAATGAGCCGAAGCTCGAAGTGGTGTCGTGCAGACCAAACAGTCCTCGCGTCCTAGTCGCGTTCACCCCGAGGGCCAATATGCTTCCGCCAGATTCTGCGTACTGATGTACTCCTGGATGGTGATCAGGCGCGGCAAGAAGCACCAGGAGTTTGCACGCTGTCTGCCAGGGGTTCTCCGGTGCTGCAAGAACATCTGGGGAGATTATTTGAGGGAGGTAGTGAGGAACGAGGATGGAAGAGAGTGATTGCTGGACCAAATTTGCGTGCGGGTGTGTGCTTGGATACACGAGCACGTTCATGTTATTATCGAGCAAGGAGACAGAATTGACGGGTGACTACATCTTGACAGGATGAGGTGTCGGCATGTTGACTTGCAGACCAAACTGGTCGTGAGCCGTCGTAGCACAATGGTAGTGCGTTGCCTTCCTAAGGCAAAGGTTGCGGGTTCGATCCCCGTCGTCGGTATCTGGATACAGACCATGGCTCAGTTGTTTTTTTTTGCTACCAGTAAGTCGCGTGATATATAGTCAGCGAGCAACCTCTCGCTCTTCTCACTCCGACCACCACGTTCCATTCCAACCATGGCAAGTTCTTCTCCATTCAAGCTCGACCTCCCAAGCCCAGAGGAGTACAGAAAAAGAAAAGTCGCTTTGATCAGTGGTACGTATCTGCAGTGATCTGCTACTTCGATCCTTGATTGATTGGGTTCAATGCAGGTGTCACGGGCCAGGACGGTTCTTACCTGTGAGTTGCTTCGCCACTTAATAGCTGAGACCATATATCGACATCGTGTCATATAGTACAGAATTGCTCCTCGAGAAAGGCTACGAGGTGCATGGAATCATCCGTCGCTCCTCCAGTTTCAACACCAATCGTGTACAACATCTGTATGTGGATCAGCACGAACGTGAGTACGCCCCCTCTCTGGCACCCGACCGGCCTGATCAACCCTCAACAAGGCCCCAACAAGTTCAAGTTGCACTACGGAGATCTCTCCGACAGCACCAATCTCGTATACATCCTTGCTCAAGTACTCCCTACCGAGATCTATAACCTTGGAGCCCAATCTCACGTCAAGGTCTCGTTCGAGATGGCCGAATATACCGGCGATGTCGATGGCTTGGGCACCCTCCGTCTTCTTGACGCCATTCGTACCGTCGGACTCGAGAAGCACGTGAGGTTCTACCAAGCTTCGACCTCTGAACTGTACGGCAAGGTCGTGGAGACGCCTCAGAGCGAGACCACGCCGTTCTACCCACGTAGCCCGTACGGAGTTGCCAAGTTGTACGCCTACTGGATTGTGGTCAACTACCGCGAGTCATACGGGATGTATGCGTGTAACGGTATCTTGTTCAACCACGAAAGTCCAAGGCGTGGCAGGACGTTCGTCACGCGCAAGATCAGCAGAGCTGTCGCTGATATTTCCCTCGGCAAGCAACATTGTCTCTATCTTGGTAACATGGATGCGCAGCGTGATTGGGGTCATGGTGCGTCCTTGTTACAAATTATCCAAATGGTCGGGTTCTGAGTATATGCGTTCTTGTCTGTAGCCAAGGACTACGTCGAGGGCATGTGGCGTATTCTCCAACAGTCTTCGCCTGATGACTTTGTCCTTGCGACCGGCGAAACTCACCCGGTTCGCGAGTACGTGGAGAAAGCCTTTGGCGTCGTAGGTATCACGATCAAGTTTGTACTGTTTGCTTCAACATCATCGTTTTCGCTAATCAGTCCGCGTGATCCAGGTGGCGCGGCTCTGGCGTGGAGGAAGAAGGTTACGACACCAAAACGAACAAAGTCCTTGTCAAGGTAGACACACAGTACTTCCGTCCTGCTGAAGTAGAGTGCGTCGCGATGTCCATCCTTCGTTCCGTTTGGTTCATTGAAGGTCGCTCTCTTACAGCATTCTCCTCGGAAACCCCGCAAAAGCGGAGCGCTTGCTTGGCTGGACCCGCAAAGTGACCTTTGACCAGCTCGTCCATGAGATGGTCACCTGCGATCTTCAAGCCTCCCGAAGCCTGATTGAGGATCAAAACTAATTTCTTCGCCTAGAACATTCTACCAGGAATCGATGTAAAATAGCCAAAGAGGCATGGACTTGGACCCCGTGTAACAATTGATTACAGTCTTATCTTACGAGCTGAAGGCAAACATATGTCGTGTCTCATTTTGCGACATCAACATTACCTTACCGTTGGTCGTGCGGAGATTCTCATCACCTCGAGCTCGTTTCCTGCCTTTTGGACGCAAGTACTTCTCGTTATGCTCATCCCACATATTATTCGGTCCTACACGGCACTCCGACGTTCAACGTTGCAACAGGCACTGAACTTCGAAAAGATAACAATCGACCCGAAGTGGAAATCCAAGAATCTGAATTTCACGTGGACTCTTGGCACATAATCAGATAAGGCGGAGTATTCGCTTGACCAACTTCCGCGACAGGCTTCTGGCTTCTGGCTCTTATTTCTTTCGGCGAACTAACCTAGAATCTAGAATGGTGAAGCTATCGCTGCATCACTCCACGCTCCGGCAGGACATGTAGGCCTCCATAGATTTCACGCTGGATATAATACATCATGGCTTCTAGCTGATCAGTGGTTGCTTTGCCCAGTTCGAGCATTAGAAACGTTTGCCAGGAACCACTCGACGGTCTCCTTCAGGGCTGAAATATCATGTCAGCAAACACATGTCTAGATGCCGGGACACAGGCTGACGAACCAACGTCGAACGGGGTAAACTTGAAGTCCGGTCCGATCAGCTTCATCAACTTGGCGTTGGAGGCGGGCTTGCGATCTTGACCATTGTCTTTGGATTCGTTCTCGAAGACCGCCGCTCCGGGGTATTGGAGGTTTTCGACGACCGCATTCGCGAGCTGTTTGATGCTGATTTCGTCTTTCTCGTCGACTAACCACAGACTTAGACAGGGTCTAGGCGACAATAATGTAACCGTACCGGAGAAGATGACTGGCTCCACGCTCTCGTATTCGCGCAATTGCCAGATGAAGAGCTTGGCGAGATCGCGAGAGTATATAAATTGGCGCAGTGGCGATCCATCACCCAAGACCTTGAATGGAGTGCCGTTCTCTGAATTGGGAAACTAAGTTCGTCTCACTGTGAACAGTGTTACTGAACCCTCACTTTTGGCGAGGTAGCACTTGTGTATGAGGGCGGGCATGACGTGGGCATACTTGAGGTCGCTGTCCAACGGGCGATCAGCAACGGAAGACAATTCGGGTTAGCTGGACTGACAAGTTGTCGTAGGGACCGAATACGTTGGTGGGAATAGCGGAGGTGAAGTTGCAACCAAACTCTTCTTTGTATGCGCTGTAGGCAAGTGTGAGCGACGTAGGCAAAAGTATTTGAGACGAGCAAACCGATTCTGAACGTCAACCATTCGCTTGGCGTATGCATAGCCAAAGTTGGAGTCGTGAGGGGGACCAAGGTGTACTTTGTCCTCCGTCAAAGGGTATTCGACTTTATCGGGGAACACGCATGTCGAGAGGCACGAGATGACCTTTTCGGTTCCCTTTATGCGAGCGGTGTGCAGCACGTTGTCGTTGATCAACATGTTATCCCGGAGGAACGTCATCTGGAATGGGAGGATCGCGATCAAGCTGATCTGTACTCGGATCGTGGCTACGTACCTTGCGCTCTCGGTTGGCAAAGAGGCCTCCAACTGAAAATGTGACAATCAAGGTCAAGACGCGAGGTATTGGAAGGGTAGGCATACCGAGTGCTGCTAGGTGAATGACATGCGTAGGCTGATGTTTTTCGAAAAGCTTCAAAGTCTGTTGAGGATCCCTATAGTACCACACGACGATGAGCCCGAGTTGTCTGCTGCTGGACGTCGCGAATAGTACCTTAGATCGGCATCGCGAGAGCTGGCAAAGATCCACTTCTCGCCTGGCAGTTTTCCAAAGCGCGATCCTTCGGGTTCGTGCTCGATAACGTATTCGATGGCTTTACCGACGAGGCCAGTTCCTCCAGTGACGAGTACGACGGCGGGCATGGTTGTATTTAGTGATGGGGGGGGCTGTGATCAAGTAAGTATATAAGTGATCGATCCGGATGGGGTTGACTAGGTTCCCATAGTACCGATATATAAACACTGCTCTTCCTTTGCCATTGAACACCGTTTTAAACTTCCCAGCAAGTCAAACGGCCAACTTCAACCGCATGGCTGTTGTCGAGGACAGACAGGCGATTTCAGCCCACGTATACGACCTCGCAGCGTCGCCCGAGCCCATCGGCGAACGTGTCAAGGAGGCTCTGCAAGTCATCGACGATGCTCTCGATACTTATACGTACGTGTCAGTTTGGGTCGAGTCGTAACCACCATGTAGATGTGCGCTTTCAGACCAAGCAAGGTATCGATCAGCTTCAACGGAGGCAAGGACTGTGTGTAGAGAGCTTGCTATTTTCTGTTTCCGGGGTTGGCTGACCGTCGACAGGTACTGTCCTGCTTCATCTCTTCGCTGCGGCCTTGGCCCGCCGGTCATCTGTCAGCGCCAGACCCATCTCAGCCATCAATATCCCGGTGCCTTCGCCGTTTACAGAATTAGAGGACTTTATATGGGAATCAGCGAGAGCATATGATCTCGACCTGTTCACATGCTCCCCTAAATCAGACGTCCCGCTCCCAGTCGAGAGTGTTACCCCGGGGACGGCAACACCCGATGTGTTCAAAGAAGGCGAGGGCATACTCAGTCAGTCGGGCTTCTTGCGACGTCCTGTGGGGAAGGCTCGCGGTGGCGAAGGCATGCGGCGCGCGCTACAGTTTTACAAGGACAAGTATCCGCTCATAGAGGCCGTACTGGTCGGAACAAGAAGATCAGACCCACATGGCGGTGAGGTCTTTCCCCATCTGCAGGATGAATCGCAAGAGTAACATGTTGGTAGCCACGCTCACGTACAAGAACAAGACGGATGCCGGCTGGCCCTCATTCGAACGTATCAATCCCATCATCAACTGGTCTTACTCTGATGTGTGGACGTTTCTGATGCGACTGAATGTGCCGTACTGTTCATTGTATGACCAAGGGTGAGCCTCTGCTGCACTTACCAGTGAAAGGCGGTGTATTGAGATGGGATAATAGGTATACGTCACTCGGGTCAATATACAACACATATCCGAATCCTGCACTCCGTATCCAAGATGAAGCATCGTTGGACATAATCCCACCTTATAAAGTTGTCGCTAACGATCCGAACGCCATGTGTCTGGCTGAGACACCTGTCCCGCATCACAGGGAATTTGCAGCAGCGGAAGATGGTAATCCGGAGAGCACATGCTCCGAAGCGGCCACCGTTCCCCATTCCATCCCCGGTGGCGCCCTTGGTTCTTTTCGCATCATCGCTGATAATCCCCACGGTATGTGTTTCGCGGAGAGCAAGCCTGTGAATGGGAACGACCACGCCCCAATCCGACCGAAGTCTGTACACTACAAACCTGCGTACATGCTTGAAGATGAGAGTCTTGAGCGGGCTGGCAGGGTCTCTGGGGCTGCGTTGTTGGGGAAGGCATAGCAAATGTATTCTTGTACTTGAAGTAAACTAGACGAGTTATGTATTTACTCGTGAGAGCTTTAGTCTGACGCGTCCACGATCATGAGTCTCGTTCGATCTCTGACGCTGCTCACGAGTTCCAACGCGAAATGGACGACGACACAAGAAAAGACGATCGCTCGAGATTATCCGTTCACAGACATTCACCTCGAAACTTCAGACCAGTTCGTCGTTCGGACGTATCTCCAATGTCTCTGGCTCCCAGAGGTGCGACTCGGATCCTCGCTCGGTCGCGTCGAGGTCTCATTCTGACCGCTCACAGTCGATCATGCCCATGAACTTGCTTGTACCGTCCCTCCATCGCGTGCAAAACGCGTCGTCGCGCTCCCAAGACACTCCACACCCGCTCCATACGCTCCTGGAGCCGTTGCTGCTCTCGCTCCGTTCTGTCGTCGCCAAGTACCACACCGAGCTCCCCCAGATTCTCATGCAGGATGGCGGAGACGGCGAAGTAGAAGAATCCATGATGTGGTATGCGCTCGGGTACGAGATGGGTGAGGTCGGGGAGGGTACCACGGGCGTCAACGGCGAAGATGCGGTCATGCTCGAGGAAAAGTCGCGAAATTCGTGGCTCGAGAGGCTCGAAAGACGAGAGTGAGTGTCGATTTTGCGTCTGTGTTCTTTGTTTCTGGACGACGAGTGTCAGGGTACAGATTCAGATTCTCCTTTACTTGCTCAAGCTCTCTTTGCCTGGACCCTGCACCCCACTGCCTCGCGTGACGATACCAGCGAATAACATTGTCCCTTCAACAAGGAAGACACGAAGAAAGGAACGCGCCAAGGTCATCGTTCCAACCGTACAGGAACGATTGGAGTCATTCATGGACAAGCTATCCATGTGGCAGCTAGTCGTCAACGTGAATGACTCAGACAAGCCTACCAACAAGGACGAACGCGACTGGATGCAAACG
>JBBPOJ010001624.1:0-12388 GCA_038091395.1 Leccinum rimulosum | reverse complement strand
CAACAAAGTTTCGGGACGTACGGTAGACATACGTCTTCCAGTCCGTCATGCTCGCCAATATATTTTTCCACTTGAGTTGTTCCCCCGTCGCGCTGAGTTGGTTGTCCCCCTGAAGTCTCCGGATGACGACGGTGCGCTCCGCCTCGGTCAAGAACGTAGCATTGTCTGGAAAATCAACGAGGATCCAGAACGAGAGCACGCTCGCGACGACGGTGATGAGGCCCTCGATGATGAATATCCAAGACCAGGCCGCTTTGCCTCCTACGCCTTCCATTTTGGAGATCGCCACCTGGATCAGCGCCCGCGCGTCGAGTAAGATGACACTGATGGAGGGAGAACAGAATAAAGTATGCTTACCGCAAGGAGACCGCCAAATGCACCGGACACTGTCGCTGCGGAGAAGAATATTGCGAGCCTCAGACCGAACTCGTTGCGCTTGTACCAGCTATTCGTTCGTCATCTGGCACCGTCAAGAATTGGGGAGAGCGATCGGCGAGGATCACGTACCATGAAAGGTAGTACGCTACGCCTGGGTAAAATCCCGCCTCGAACATGCCAAGCAACCATCGCAATACTATTGGACCAACGATGTCAGGCAACGTGGATTCTATATTACACAGCGATCACGCACCCATGAGGCTGCTGAAATTAGTTGCGAAACCTTGCATTGTCTGTCAGTGCGCCAGGGGACAAGTGGATGAGATTAGAATTCTATGCTGATGCGAGGTGCGTTTTGATGTTGTTTTGTGCTTACCATGATAATCCCCCACGACAGCATGAGGAAAGATAACCAGACGGAGGGTCGTAAACGTTTCAGCATGACGTTAGAGGGAACCTTGGCAGGCGTTGGGTGAGTTACAGCAACGGGGGACACGATTAAACTTCAGGACCACTGACTTCAAAAATGGCAAACGAGATGAAGAAGATCGACAAACAAAGCAGGTATTGCGGATCTGTTATATGCAGGTCCGCTTCCATGTTATATAACTATATCGGTGATGTGGTGAGTGCGTGCGTCAATGCGAGAAGAAGCCAAGAAACATGGAAAGTCCACGAATATCTACCTTGGCATTCCCGATGCTCGTCCTATCGAGAAACGAGAGCAGATATAAAAACGCCAACCAAGGAATGGTACGTGAGTCCACCTTGCGCATCAGTTTTCGCTCGTTGACAGCAGAGACATCCACATCGGCATTATATACTGCCGCGCTCGGTGTGTATTTCACAGTGTCTTCGATGGATGTGTGTTCCTTCTCCGACGGTGTCTGAGAAGGTGACACGTCGCCGTCTGGTTTGGATATGGTCATGATCTTCCACTCGGAGCGCCTAGCCTGAGGTACTCAGTGGTCGGTGGTTCGAAGGAAAAGTACCAAACGAAGGCAGATTGGGAGAGGGTTTTATAGCTTCAATTTGGGATGTGTGTGAGAGTCGACAAAAGAACGTCACATCCGATGCGAAAGGCGTCATCGTCATCTTTGCCCGTCTGTTCGACCATCTCACAGGTCAATGTATCGGTGTACTAATCTTGGCTCGATCGAATTAGATCTGTACGTTTGTGCTGTGTGGCATCCGGGGTGAAAGCGTGGTGTGAGATAGACCCGAACTGTGGGCAGGCTGTGCACCGAACAGCGCAAGTTACTGGTCACGACAGGTGTCGAGTGACGCAGCGTCGGACGGATATGCGGAAGAATGTCTGGCCGTGAGCTGAGAGAAGAACCACAGAAAGCTAAGACAAACCACCAGCCGCCGGTGGACATTTCGCTTCTCACGCGCAGGTCAAATCTTGCGGTCTGGTCCAGCCTGTCCGCCAGGGGTTTTTAGTGCCCACAGTACTCACATGATACTTGATAATATTAATGAAGTTCCTAGCATGTTGTCCCCGTAAATGTATTTCCCCTTGGAAGTGGCGTCATACGTTGGTTATATAATTAGCCGGTTGACTCTCGCCGTCAACGTGTGCCTCTCAAAAAAAAAAATCCGGCGCGACGCTAACTTGAACTTGCAGGTAAGCCTCCCCATAAGTAATCTTTTCAGGAGCTCCATGACCTTACCATCCATGACCTTACCACTGCACTAGCCGGAGACATTTGAGGCCACTTCATGTTCGTCAAACCCGTTCAACCTCTAGTACGACTCGGTGCATGCTACCCATGCCACCCATCCCGCCACAGAGCATTACTGGATGTTCGTTCCTGGACATGGACCAGATCTCCCCGCTAGAACCCCCTCGGAAAGTGCTCTAACCTAAACGTCAGTCTCTCTCTTTTATTTATGTTGATGATTCTCATCTTTGATACCCTTACAGGCCACCCCAAACCAAAGATCACACTCCCTATGCTACCCCACTCGGCCGATCTCCCACAAACGCGCGTTCCCTTCGTCTGGCTCGAAACTGAAGAAGGCGACGGCGACGAAACCAAACGCACACGGCTAAATGGGCTCGACCGAATGCACTCGCTAAACATTTCTCGTCGCTTAATACAGAACGCGCGCGCGGAGTAACCTCGTGATGAGTCTGACGGGCTCAGAACTGAGTCTGGTGCTGGGTCCCCTGTTGGCGAAGCAGGAGGTGTCAGTCCTGGTCCTGCTGGTCCTATTGATGGTGCTGTTTCGCGCTCTGTTTCGGCACGACGTCCGGGTTCGGGGTTTTCACCGCCGAGGATAGCGATGGAGCTGGGAAGAGAGTAAACTGGTGCCTAAGTGGGCGAGAGTGTGGGATCAGCGTCGCCAGCGCCGGTCCGAGTCGTGGGAGCTCGGGGTTGGGATTCACTGATATGAGGATGGGGATGGGGATGGGAACAGCAGGTAGGGAGATGGGGACGGGGACGGGGACGGGAAGGGGATACCGACCAGGTTCAGCGGGTGCACGTCAGGGAAAGGGAAAGGGAAAGGGGGCCAGCAAAGGATCAGGAACGGAGATGAGCAGGGGATTGGGAGGATTGCCTCCCTCGCCTACGTCGTCGCGGTCACACGAGGCGCTGAGGTTGAGCGAGAGTGGGAGTGGGTCACTGGCAGGGAGGAAGAGGTGGAGAGGGAAAGGGGGGAGCGATGGGCACGTGGAGGGGGAGGTGTATGGGTGTGGAGAGGACGATGGGGAGGGGGAAGTGATGGTGACAAGTTGGGTCGTTGCAATTGGCCGCGGCGTCGACGTTGTTGGAGTTCGGCCTTGTTTGAAAACAGGAAACGGAAAAGAACAAAAGGAATCTCGTGCACACCATCTATCACTATAATACTACCTTTTTACCTATCGTGTCGTTTGGATGCTATCATGATGAACTCGTTCGTGCATACTATCATTTTGTTTTCTACGACGTTATTCATTCCGTGGTCATGTGCATAATACCGAGATACATCGCAGCCTAGGATAACGTTCGCCGAATAAGATGAAAAGTTCATTCCGCCCTGACGTCCGTTCATGTATCGAACACGCTGTCAAGTCGATGTCACGTCAAACGTCGCCCCTCGAATGATGTCATGCACCGTGTTAGCGCGCGTAGATCCTACTTTCCGCCCAGCAAGGCGGCTGCCTTGTTCGTCAGGACTGTGAACCACGCGTCGGTGTTAGCGTCAGCGCTAACATCGACCCGAGTCGCGCCGACGTCTGCGGGGATGCCCGACGAGCCAAGGGCACCAGCTTTGGCCATCGCTTTAGCGAGCAGAGGGATCTGCGGGTGGGTGGATGTGTGGATGAAAACAGAAACGGCAGGAAAACTCGCACCTCGATCTCGACATTTGGGCTAAAGTGTGAGGCGACGCCTGTCACGACACTGTGTCGGGGGCAACGTGAGAGGGGTATACACTGGCACAAGAGAGAGAACCAGACGTACCCGAGCATCGACTCAAAGATACGCCGCGAATCGGGGCGTTGAGCGCCTTTGAGGAAGCCGGGATGGAAGATGATCGTGTCTTCGTATCCGAGTTGGGCGAGACTACGTTCGGTGAGCCCTTTGGACCTATATATGCATGCGAGAGTTGGAGTTTGCGCGTCGATTGCTCGGTCGGAGACTCGGAGGGAGGACATACCTCAGGTAGAGAGTTGACGAGTTTGGGTGTGCGCCCATACACTAGAGGAATTTTGTAAATGCCTGCGGACCGTTTTATTGAAAGACGTAGACTCACGGAGAGATACACGATCCGCTGTTCGTGCGTCGGGTCGTCCGTCTTGGCCGCCTCGCACGCACGCACTACATACCTGTCCGTGCGGTCAACCAATCGTCTGGAACTCGGGGAAATACAACGCACTCGCGGTCAATCTTTTCAAATTGCGCCGCACCTCCAGCCTGTGCGCGCGTCGTGCCCAGCGTGACGAACACGACGTCCCACCGACCGTCTTTCAACCTCGCCTCGTCGAGTCGTTCGAAATCGATCACTTTTTGTTCCAGTTTCGTTTGTCCAGGTTCTTTGGAAGCGCCAGTGACGCGCCGACCGTACTCGCCCACCCGCGTCCACTCGTCATTCGCGAGGAGTTGAGTGAGGAGTTTTGTCCCGACGGCTCCTGTCGCGCCGAGGAGGAGGGCAGATTTGCCGGTTTGAAGTTTACTTGCGGTGCTGGCCATCATGTGTGAACGGAAGAGAGTTGTGGTGAGGGGTCAATATAAAGTCGGATCGATGAACCCGAGATGTGACGCGTAACAACTTCAATTGGTCACCGGCAAGAATATTGACGTGTTATGCCAACTTCGCTTATAAAAAGCTTCCGAGTCCCGGCGAACCCGGCTTTGCCCTATCATCCCTTCAGCTCCGAGGCTGGTGCTAGCAGTTAGAGGTAAGTAAATGCAAATAAGTACACTAGTACTAACGTCGAAAGAGGCCCTTGACTCTCCCACCATAAATGCAGAGCGAATCACCTCTTCCCCACGAAGTCTGGCTTTGTATCTTTCACTGCGCGACCTACGAGATTCTCTTCCCCGACTCATCTACGGCTGCACCAGCATTTTAGGTCCCATTTTTATAGAGAAATTCCACCCTACCCTCAGCCAGAAGGCTCTTATCACCAAACGCGCCCTCGTCCGCGTCTGTAGAGAACTCGCCGTACCAACCCTTCACCAATATGTTTACGAGTACGCTGCTTGTATTCACTTTCTAGAATGCTGTAGCGTTTCGCCATGGGCAAGGGCACAGTCGTGAGCACACGACCCCTCGGTCAATATACGCAACGACTAGATATCTCCTTAACCGACCACACAGAACTAGATGTCTTTTCTCCTGGAAACACTCATCGAATGTATGCCCCACCTCGCCAACTTCTCGATTGCCGCCACTACCACCTCCATCAACTTGGATGTGTCGAACAAATTTATGCTCGACTGGCCCTAAAGCCATCTTCCTTCTCGACCGTGAATTTCCTTGCCAACTGTACCTAGCTCCGCGTTCTAATCTGTCCTTGCCTACTTTGTCCCTAGGAGATTCAACGCGGTGTTAATATCCCACCTACTGTGACCATACACCTTTCCGTGTAGCAAGGTGCCAACTAGCGCAGCTTCCACCTCCGTCTATTTGGTGCCCTCGGCGCTACAAGAGCTCTTTCTTGACTTCGCCGCAGATCTCCATACCTTTGATCTCCCTGCTTCGCCTGTATGGTCCCCAGCTCATTTCGGTCCATCTTTGCAGTCAATTTCTTCCAAGCGTGCACCTGCCTCAACATTGCCCTATCCCTAGCCTCGCTCGAGATAGAGATGATACCATACCCGACTCACCCCTCTCGCTTCGGTCTCGTGAGTCGCCTCCAAGGGGTATCATTCTGGAGGCGCAGCCATGCAGGTCGCTCGCGCGCTATGCTCGACCGTCTGTGGAGACGTATTTGCGACAGGTGGAGGACGCATCCCAGGATTACGACTCGAAGAAGGGCGTGGATCCCCCGTCGGACTTGCTTGCTGGCGCATACAGCCTTGCCGTCAGAACGCTCGCTCTCGGGGGAAAGGAAGAAGCTGCTCTCCTTCTCATCTCGACAGCGCAGTCGGCGCGCGGGCTGCGGAATCCACATACCTGATTTCACTCAACATGGTCGTCAGACACGCTCTAGATCGACAAACGGCTATGGACCAGATCTGTATCCTTCCTGGAATGAGCAAGATGACCTACCCTTTGATTGTGCACTGACCGTGGACAATGCTTCAGAATACAATCATATGCTTGACGAGCAACCTCGCTGACCCTTCCTCCTGCGATGCCAACGGCAAGGTCAGGTCAAGTGATGGAGCGGACTTCAGAGTATTTCCCCCGGAGTTGCTCAACCGCCTCGACGCAATGCTGATGTTCAACAAGCTCTCAGAGTGCAATCTTGGACGTCGTGCCTCTCCGGCTCAATGACGTTGCGGCCCGGGAGTGACTGAAGAACTGACGAATCACTCTGGTCGTGGATGACGCTGCTCGGGAGTGATTAGCGAAGAAGGGGTATTCGGACTTGATGGCGCGTGGGTGTTAATATGGACTCTAGTACGGTGCACATTTTTTCTGTGTCTGTGTCGGTTCAGTATGAAAGAATCAAGGGGACTGAATGTGATTCCTTGTGTTATCTACAGGGACAGGGACACCGTGTATGTGGGTATGATAGCTCCTGACATCTGTAGATTCAGAGAACGTAACAGCATTACATTTAGAGGTAATGAATGATTGAAAAAAATAAAGGTGAAAGGATATGATATTCAAGAGTTGATTTCATCTTCCTTCTTGAATCAACATCCTTGCCTCAATCCCCATGCCTATTCCAGTACCTCTTTCCATGACTCATTTTTATTCTACTCTCATTCAATCAGCTTATCTATGGCTTGGGTATATGAGTCTCAATTGGCATGTAGTAGGGTGCAAAACAAGAATGAAATAGACTACTTGTAGAGTAGCATGGTATGATCAATCCTTCCAACAGGATACCCAGGATTCTCCCAACAAAGACTGATCAATATCAGGAGGTTGATATGTTTGAGTGGGAGATATAACCAAGGTGTGAACAGGAAGACAAAAGTGAGACCTATTCCAAGGTGCAATCCAAGCAAAAAGGTTCTCATTTCCAGATTCAATCCAGCCATCTCTTTCATCTGAACTCCCAAAAGAAACAAGATCCTGTATCTTCCATACTTTGATGGAATTGTCAAAGGATCCAGAGACAATATGGGTACCATCAGGTGAATAAGCAACAGAGGTCACAAGTCCACCATGCCCAAGGAATGGACCTGCCACAAGCTGACCACTAGTTGCATTCCAAACTCTGATGGCCTTGTCCATAGAGCTAGAAACAATGTGCATCCCATCAGGAGAATACTGAACAGATGATGAAGCTGAATGTCCCTGTAATGGTCCCATCACAAGCTGACCACTGGTTGCATCCCAAACTCTGATGGTCTGGTCATCTGAGCCAGAGACAATGTGAGTTCCATCTGGTGAATATGCCACAGAGTTGACCCCTTCTGTGTGTCCCTGGAAAGGATCTGCCACAAGCTGACCAGTAGTGGAATTCCAAACCCTGATGGTGTTGTCCTTAGAGCCAGAAACAATGTAGATCCCATCAGGTGAATAGGCAACAGAGTAGACTGAGTCTGTATGTCCCTCAAATGGGCCTACCACAAGCTGGCCACTAGCTGCATCCCAGACTCTCACAGTCATGTCCTCAGAGCCAGAAACAAGATGGGTACCATCAGGTGAATAGGAAATCCAGTTAACATCATTTGTGTGTCCCTGGAATGGACCTGCTACAAGCTGACCAGTAGTGGAATCCCAAATCCTAATGGTGTTGTCCTTGGAACCAGAAGCAATGTGGGTCCCATCAGGTGAATAGATGACAGAGTAGACTGAGCCTGTATGTCCCTGGAATGGGCCTGCCACAAGCTGACCACCAGTTGCATCCCAGACTCTCACTGTCATATCCTGAGAACCAGAAGCAATATGGGTACCATTAGGTGAATAGGCAACAAAGCAAACTCCTTCAGTGTGTCCCTGAATAGGATCTGCTAGAAGGTGACCACTAGTTGCATTCCAAACTCTGATGGTGTTGTCTGCAGAGCCAGAAGTAATTTGGATCCCATCAGGTGAACAAGCAATAGAGTATATTGAATTTGTATGTCCTTGAAGTGGATCTGCCATGAGTTGACCGCTGGTTGGATTCCAGACTCTAATGCTGCAGTCTTGAGAGCCAGAGACAATTTCATTCCCATCAGAAGAATAAGCAACAGAATAGATGGCCTGTGTGTGTCCCTGGAATGGACCTGCCACAAGTTGACCACTGGTTGCATCCCAAACTCTAATGGTCTTGTCATCTGAGCCAGAGACAATATGAGTCCCATCTGGTGAATACACCACAGAGTTGACCTTTTCTTTGTGTCCCTGGAAAGGACCTGCCACAAGGTGACCACTAGTTGCATCCCACACTCTAATGTTGTTGTCTCCAGAACCAGAAGCAATGTGGGTCCCATCAGGTGAATAGGCAACAGAACAGACTACATCTGTATGTTCCTTGAATGGGCCTGCCATCAACTGACCACTGATTGCATTCCAAACTCTAACAGTCATGTCTGAAGAGCCAGAAGCAACATAGATCCCATCTGGTGAATAGGCAACTGAAAGGACTGAATCTGTGTGTCCCTGGAATGGTCCTGCCAAAAGCTGCCCACTGGTTGCATTCCAGACTCTGATAGTCTGATCCCAAGAGCCAGAGACAATTTGTGTTCCATCAGGAGAATAGGCAACAGAAGAAACTGTATCTGAGTGCCCCTGGAATGAACTTGCCACAACTTGACCACTAGCCACATTCCAAACCATAATGGTCTTGTCCTGAGATCCAGATACAATATGAGTCCCATCAGGTGAATAGGCAACACAAAGAACTTCTGCATTGGGCCCTTGCATAGTATGAACCTCAGCTGGCCAATGTGCAGGATGTCCCAAGGTGATTGGGATATGCTTTTGGAGATGACCATGCCAAAGTTCACAAAGTAGTGAGTTGGTGGGGGTTTGAGCCATGGCTGATAGGTAGAGATGAGGAGTTGATTCTTTCAACACAGGGGCAAACACTTGGATAAACTGGGATCCTTCTGAAGCTAATATGGCAGCCTTATGGTCCTATTGAGCTTTGATTTAGCACTGACTACATGCTGCTATAAACAATCTTACCTTGGCCCATTTTCTCAGAATAGTACAAGTCTCAATGGCAGATAGGATAAACAGCTGTGGTGACAAGACCGACAGAAGACTGATGGCCTCCAGCCAGTAGGGGAAGAATCTCTCAAAGAAGATTGTGATCTCATTCAACAGGTCCTGGTCACCAGCAGGAACACCGTGTTTCAGGTGAACTATCCAGTATTGGCAAGCATACATCAACTGTGGTGGAATGACTCTCCTCACCCGACTTTCCAGGTCAGAGATAGCCGAGTTGCGTTGTCGGGAGTCTTTGAGACCACATATATTGAATTGAAGATTTTTTTGCATGCATGCAAGCAATGCTCGTCCGACACAGAGTGAATGCTCCGATTGAATGTTGACATGGAAGATGGTACTCCGTGTTTCATCCAGTAGGAAGTCACGGAATGAAGTGTGAAGTGGTCGAACAGGTTTCCCTTCATCAAATACGCCATCCAGCAAAGATCCCATGGGTTTGATGATATCTCGAACATACAGATTTTCATCCGACTTGAAGAGAACACAAAGTGCAGTCAGGCATAGTGGCTCCTTCAGCGCCAGTACGATCGCCATCACCTCTTGAAAGGACTGCTGAGACTCGCTCCAGGTAAAGAGTTGACTCAAGACCGTCATGTATAGTTGATCTAAAGGGCGGATTGTGGTATTGCCACCATGTTGTAACAGCGTCCTCAGTCGCTTGGTTGGGCTAACTCCGATGCTACCACGTCCCTGAACGAATCCGCATGCAGTGGAAGCCCACTGAAAGAGATGCTGTGAGTGGTGGACGAGCAGTCGACACCACTCTTGGTGGGGCCAAGAAGTTTCAAGTTCCGTGTATCGGCGAAGTGAATGCTGGATAAACTTCTCGATGTCCTCGTCGACATCCTTATCTAAGATATCGCCCATGTGTTTGCGAACTAGATGCGGGGCAGATGGGAATGCAGAGAGGATATCGCTTTCGGGTCGAGTGGTAATGAGAAAGCGAAGGTTGGTAGGAAGGGAGTTGTCGGAGATGTGTTGAGAGATAGTTCGTAGGATCTGTTCACGACCATCTCGATCACCGCTTTCGTCGAGGGCGTCAATGACAATGATCAATGGGCCAATGAGATGGAGATGATGGCTAGGTTCGATAATGAGCCGTTTCATTTGCTCAAACGGCGACGGCGACGTCCGTAGTGCTCGATTATCCTTCACGATGTCCCAAAGGGCAGATTTGTACTGCGGGTCGTGATCAGATAGGTCGCGTGCGATAGTGCTGAACAGATTTTGCGGATTCCGCCTCGCAACGTCTGTGCTTGAAAAGCAATACGACGAGCCTAGCCGCTGTTGCTCATCGTACCGTCGGGCGATGGAGTGAGCCACTGCTGACTTGCCCGAGCCAGCCACGCCACTGAGCAAGCAAACTCGCGGCGCATTCTCATCAGGATCATTGAGGACATCACATATCTCGCGGAGGAAGGACTCGCGCGTCCCAGACAGGCATCCCTTTTCGTCCGTATATGTAGCCCCGAAAGCGTATGGCATGTCATTCAAGTCGATCGATTCAGCTGTCCAGATTCGTGAGCATCTGCCCGCGGTCCAAAGAATGAGACGCACCAGCATGTTTCACTATATTCATCATGCGAACGACAGTAACACCCGTTTGCACTGACACTCCCTCCAAGAACGCCGTCTTGAGTTCTCGCAACTTGTTCTCGTAATCTGTAATCCTGGCATCGATATCGGAGACCGTGTATTTCGCCATTCGAATCCCTAAACATGGAGATGAGGGGTAGGCATCATAAATTAGACGACGACGACTGACAAAAGTTCTTCTGCTTGACGTATTCGGTGATAAAGTAACCACACTCCGTCACTTGCAGTATCAGAAGCTTGATAGTCTTGATGTGCGCCTCGACCGCCTTCAATGGTTCGGCATCGTTGACGAAGTTGAAGACGTCGCTCATCGTGCCTGCTAAGCGAACGACCCGGTCGTCGCGGTCTCTCTGGTTCACGAGCACCTGTGAGGACCATCATCAGGGATCAGCGATAACAAAATCACCGATAAAGAGACATACCTTGTTTGCAGCGGATAATACAGACCAAGCAAGCGACATGTACGGATGAAGCTGTGTCACATTCAGGCAAGCGGTAGTCAGGATGGTGAACAACAAATACCTGTGCGATACTAGTCACGATCTTGTCGAACAGGTCGATCTTTTGCAACAGAACACCAAATATCTGATCGGACCTCATCAACCCGGTCGCAATCGTTGGGCCAATATCAACCCCCGTGCTCAGCGCCCCGACAACTGCGGGCGTGGGAACGAGTGCTCCGACGGCTTCGGTCGCCCCGGTGACAGCGTGTGCGGCTTCCGCGTTCACGGCTCGATGCTTGTCGGAGGACACAGTGAACTTGATCGTAAACCCAGAGTGACCGGAACCATCCAGGTTGGGAAGAGGCTCCTCGTGGACTTTGATCAGAGAGATCGCATCAGGATTTAGCAGAAATCACGACACCAAATGAGTTCATACCGCCATCGTTGAAAATTTCCAGCACGCTACCGATAGTACCAGTGAAACTGCCGACCAATATGTCCTTTCGCGTGATATGCTTTTCATAAACCTTCACAACGATGGTGGAACGGTCCTCGCCATCACTAACACTATTCAGTTCCCTGTCGTGGAACTGCGAGAATGCACCCACAAAAACAAATTCTGATTCCATGAGGCGTAATTCTTTTTCTCCTTTACTTTCTTCGTCATCCGTGATGTATCCCCCACGGAAAATTCGGCTTGATATTTCCTCGCAATCGAGAGCTTATTTTTCTCTGGTGTACGAAGTCCGATATCTGAAACAAACGACGGGTTAACATGCCAATGACAGGGGTGTTGTTGTTTGAATGGCGAACCTTTGATGATGATCGTCTTTGCCGCCCTAAGACCCAGCTCAGCACGCTGCCAAGGATGATGAACGGGATGTACATACGACATGGGCGGATTCAAGGCTTGACTAGGGTTGTCTGTGTTCATAGTTTTGTGGGTGATATACAATGAGTACTTGGGGAGGAGGGTGTTGGGTGCGGTGAAGCTAGGAACCAATCAGGCTGTGCTGGCATGCGGACCGTGAGTTGGGCGCTTATTGGGTCTTGGCTCCCATCCCGAGAACATCCGAAGAATATTTTGATGCGTCTTCTTGACTTGTGGAAGCGCCGGCAAAAACTTGCTTGTCAGATGGACATTTAGAAGAGTCAGAGCCCTGTGATAAATTACTGTGCTCAGATCGGTCAACGTATGATTT
>JBBPOJ010001623.1:0-12393 GCA_038091395.1 Leccinum rimulosum | reverse complement strand
AGAGGGAGGGAGAGACTCTGGTCGCAGACGGGTCCGAGCGTTGTTGAAGTTACGTTAGAAAACAAACAAGAAAAAATAATGTGACGTACCTGTTGCAGGTGTCTGGTGTCTTTCGTAACGTAACTTGCTGGTACCTGGGAATCGGTACCCGAAAAAGCTCCGAGTGATAACAAGCGACACATAACTCTGACGTACCTGTTGCAGGTGTCTGGTGTCTTTCGTAACGTAACTTGCTGGTACCTGGGAATCGGTACCCGAAAAAGCTCCGAGTGATAACAAGCGACACATAACTCCTCTCTACTCAACGTCGATTGTCAGGTCTTGAAATTGGATTCCCTGCAACTACGAGGATAGTGTTATGTAATTGTTTTCCACGGTCGTTGTACTGTAAACAAGGCAATGTAAACAAGGTAAACAAGGTACACTCCAATTGTCCCGTGTGAGTGACCTTGTAATACAGTAAACAAGGTGACAACCACAGCATTCACAGCAGCAAAGACTGAGCAGCTTTAGGACCTAAGGACCTACTACCTAGCCGAGTCGAAGCAAGGTCGCACAGCATGCTGTGGCGTATGGCTTCCAGTTGCTGTGCCGCGCACGAGGAAGCTATTTGAAGCGCTTTCTGGGAATGCTCATGGATCATCACTGCCCACTATTCCTACTCACCCTGCTACCATGAAACGTCAAAACGGAATTGCTCTACGATCCCTGACCGTTAATCTTGCCAGCATCTATGACAGCCCTGATGGGATCAAAGATGAACCTTCTGAACTTTCCCCATTATACAGTGCATTGTCACCCCATCGCTCCGCCAGTCGCAAGTCAAATAGACATGTCGGTTCCTCTGCAATTCGTGGCCCAAACACGGATATAGGACCTCACAGTGAGATTGTCGACAATTCTCCCGAGCAACCTAACTCGAGCGTCAATAAACCATTATCATTATGGTCATCCTCAGTTGACCCCGCCTCATTGTCTCCGAGAAGCGGTGACTCTGCACTTGCTTAGGTATCACCTGCCCGCAATAATTCCTCCTGGATTTCCGTCTTGCCCTTTGCATCCTCCCTCTCTACCACTGGCAGGCGAGTTCGCCGATCTGTTCTGTCAAAGGTGCACGATCTCGTCGTCCAACCTTCTCGCCAGAGCAATAGCGAACCGAAAAATATGCACGATCTACTCGACTCCATGGCAGAAAGCTGCAAGGAACACAAACTCTCCCTGTCTACCATTCTCCAGGAACGCTCGATTGCGGACCACACTCCGATGTATTGGGCTATAGTCAACTATCGCGAGGAGTTGCTTGTGGCCCTATTGATTCGTTCTCAGCCCTTGTCTATCCGAACCGTATCGGATATTCGACGGGCATGTCTCGCTAGCTCGAATCAGAAGTTGTTCCATGCACTGCGGGTCTGCTGTCATCCTTTCCACGAGACACAGGGTCTCCATGTCCCAAGTCCGCGAGCCGGTATGTTTCATCTATTTATCAGCCTTGCGAAGGAGAGTGGTGACATCATATTCGACAGCTTCAGACAGCCTTCTCCTGGGTTCTCGGCCCATGGATAGAATCGACGTTCAACAGTCGTCAGATAAAGCATTTGTCGTTTCCTTTTATATCCATCTCTGGCAAAGACGGATGAATGCGATCGGGCAGGCAAGCATCGAATTCATCGCAGCCGGTGAGTAACTCATAATTATTGGCATGCATTGTGCTGAGCCGCACGCACGCAACAGGTAGAATGTGGTCTGTCACATTCTTTTCTCCCCACCCTTCATCATCGCTTGCAATCACTGGGAAGCGTGAAAAAGACGCGGATACTTGGCACGTCATGGTTAGGCTTTTGGAATCGAGTTTGCCTACATACTTCAATTCAAACATCATGATCGACGCCCTTCCTCTCGTGGTCGAAGAGTCGAACCAGACGCAAACACTCAGGGGTGCACCATCTGTGACACGTTCACGATCAAAGCGAGCTGGAATTGATCCCACTCCTTCTGAGAAACACAGATCACCTTCCTCTTCCCGGCCGATCAACCCACCAAGTTCATCGTCGTCGCCACGGCTGATTTCTAACGCATCGCAGCCCACGATTTGCATTGCTCTCAATTCTAGCAACCACAAACTCGGATGCCGATCTAGTACGTGCCTGAATCTCGCATATAGTCTATTTCAGCCTCATTCAAACTTACTCAGAACTCGCGGAGACGCCGACAACGAAACCAGACAATTGGTCGGATCACGGAGTGGACTATACGAGTGCGATCGTATCGCCACTTGGAGACGCTATGTCTCTACTGTCGTACGAGTGAGTCACCCCTCGACATTGACTCTTGTGTTTTTTTTTCAAGCACTTATCTGCATATCCTGAAAGTAGATCGCCGTACTTGTTCTCAGACGGTACTCTGAGAGGGCGGTTGGAGGTGGATTGCATACGGTCTGACAGCCACTTTAAATTCTAAGACTTCGTCTTGTATTAATTGGTGTGAAGTTAATGAGTCGAAACTTGTACAGACGCGGTGCAGCTAATCATAGAGGCCCTCTTAACATGAATGTCCCCAGAGTCTGAGAGTCTGAGAACGGAGGCTCAATCTCTGCTTTTTCCGCGACCATTACTAGCAGTAGCGGACTAGATCATATTCTGTCCTCCAAAGACGGCCGTGGTACGGACGAACCCCCTTCGTACAAGCATCACAATGACAGACAGACAGTCTCTTCGACCACATCTTCAATGCAGAGTTACCTGAGTCACTCCTTAGCAACTGTGCCGACGGCATGGACCTCTCGGTTCTCTTGAAACAGCCGTTCATTGATGTTCTGCGATGATATTCATGATCAGGGCCGTTGTTCGAGGCTACCCGCTGTCCCTCTTCCGAAGAAAACTTTAATATTGAATATATGTATCAATTGTCTCACCACTTTGAACTATCGGCCACGTACCACGAATTTCGCGCAGTGACCGATCGAATTGGATCTTTGTCTGCTTCAATGCCCTCCTCTACTCCCCAAGGACCGTCGACCAGAGACCACGCGATCATGGGTTGATCGAAGTCTTACATTCACTGACGTATTGAGTAGGTGATGCCAATGAATAGTATGGCATGGCTGTTGCCTACTCTCTTGTTCTGTATTGTCGCCCCGCTCATCGGGGAGTGTGGATTTTTCGACCTTTGCTACGTTTGTTCAGCTTTGGGCCTGCGGGTCCTATCAGATGTGTGTGTATGCTACGTGGCCCTGCGTTTCAAGCTTATTGGGAAATCTAGGTTCCTTTGCCACTTGGCTGCAAAGGCAGGTGCAATGAAACCTGGTAGTTGGTTCTCTATCCTGCAGTCAGCCACGATGGCGATGACTGCAGCTGCAAAGTCAGTCCGGACTGTGTTCCAAGTGGCATAGCTGGTTGAGAGAGTCCATTGGCGAACTCATAGATTTATCGATGTTCGTTCACCTTTTCGTCCGCCTCGTCTGTATTTTCCATGAGCTATCAAACCTACAACGCAGGGTTGTTTTTATGTATACGCAACACCCATACGTGATAAAATGTCGTTAGCGTCATACCATGACTGAAACTTTTTCACCAGTGCTTATCTTCCGACTGATCCAACGGGCTAATAAAGTTCGTTTTCGGCTTGCGCAGATCACTGGCTGTGGCGTGGAAGAAGCCTCGGGGACTGAACTTGACACGCAGAAACTCCGCGGTGTTGCTCAATTGACCCGCAGAAAACCTCCAAAACTGAAACAGAGTCCAGACGCACCAAAGACACCATGATCTTGATTTTTTCTTCTTCTTTTAGCCTCATGCATTCCACCACGATAGAGGATCACTTGGAAGCGGACATGACCGTGGCTCAGTATCATGATATCTACTAGGGGAACCAAGCTGATAGAAGGAGAAGGCTGACGAAACAGTTCAATCTCGGGAAGAGCCAGTGTGAAGAAGGCTCTGCACCCGACGACCTACGTGACTGCCTCACCTCACACACAGGCCCTACCTGAGCGTCGGATGATTTTCTTTACATCCTGCGAACTTATCTGTTGCAATGTTTTCCGGCTTGACGGTGTTCGTACGACGCGGAACCCATTGACTACTTACTGACTGGCGCCATATATTCTATCAGATGTTCTCTTCCGATGCTGCGGTGCATTTCTTTTGCGTTTGGTCACAGTGTACACTCGGACGATGATGGATTTATACCATGCCGGCAAGGGGGATAAGTCACGCGTTTCAATGAGATCGTCGACACTCAATCAAAGGTACTTACTGATTATATTAGTACCAGGACATGCGGGCGTCCGGCGCCTCGCAGGCCTCAGGCTGCCTTGGGCAGTGGGAACAGAGTGGGGACGGAGTTCATAGAGTGGCGGGTGTGTGCGACAATGCAGTAAGGGGCCGGGTCAGCCGATAGCAATTTACGTAAGCCACAGCAAGTTACGTACATGTACGTTGCTCGTTCGTTGTACTTTACTTCCTCTTGAGCACTTGGCCCGCACGAGAATCAGCTGCTCCTCGATTGGATCTCCGAATTTCCCAGTGACCTACCAAGGGCCGAGGCAGCCGTGGCTTGCGATTCCCTGCAACCACTAGTACTGACCGCTCATTCTTCTCTTCTTTGGGCTCGTTTCGAAATTCATCAATGGGGATAAGTACATGGGTTCTAAGCGGATCCTCTTGAGATTTCATTGTCTCAATGGCTAGTATAATAACAACCATAGCATTCACAACAGCAAATTTAAAGAGTGTATGTATTTGGGACTTCGAAGCTGGGCGGCTTTCCTAGTACCTAGCCGAGTCGAAGCAAGGTCACACAGCATTATGTATGGCTTCCAGTTGCTGTGGGCGCCTCCGGGATATATAAACGCGTTCTGGGGAATGCTCATCGATCATCGATCATCACCCACTATTCCCACTCACCCTGCTACCATGGATCGTCAACAAGCTGTCAATATTAACGGCCAAGGATCGGACAACGAATCCATCCATGGCAGCCACGACGGGATCAGAGATGAACCTTCTGACCTTCCCCCGTTATACGGCGCCTCGTCATCCCATCACTCCGCCAGTCGCAAGGCAGATAGGCATTCCAGTTCCTCTGCCTCTCGTGGCCCATACACAGATCTAGGACCTAACAGTAATATTGTCGACAATTCTCCAGAGCAACCTAACTCGAGAGTCGATCAACCATTGTCATCGCGGCCATCCTCGGTTGACCCCGCCTCGTTGTCTCCGAGAAACGGTGACTCTGCAATTGCTCAGGTACCGGATGCTCGCAAGAATTCCTCCTGGCTTTCCCTCTTGCCCTTTGCATCCTTCCTCTCTACTAGGCGAGTTCGTCGATCCGTTCTGTCGGCGGTGCACGATCTCGTCGTCAACGCCCAACCTTCTCGCCGGAGCAATAGCGAATCGAAAAATGTGCACAATATCTACTTGACTCCATGGCGGAAAGCTGTAAGGCACACAAGCTCTCCCTGTCTGCCATTCTCCAGGAACGCTCGATTGCGGACCACACTCCGATGTATTGGGCTATAGTCAACTATCGCGAGGAGTTGCTTGTGGCCCTATTGATTCATTCTCAGCCCTTGTCTACCCCAACTGTATCGGATATTCGACGGGCATGTCTCGCTAGCTCGAATCAGACGTTGTTCCATGCACTGCGTGTCTGCTGTCCTCCCTTCCACGAGACCCAGGGTCTCCATGTCCAGAGTCCGCGAGCCAGTATGTTTCATCTATCTGTCAGCCTTGCGAAGGAAAGTGGATGACATATTCGACAGCTTCAGACAGCCTTCTCCTGGGTTCTCGGCCCATGGATGAAATCGACGTTCAACAGTCGTCAGAAACAGCATTTGTCGTTTCCTTTGATATCCATCTCTGGCAAAGACGACTGAATGCGATCGGGCATACCAGCATCGAATTCATCGCAGCCGGTGAGTAACTCATAGTTATTGGTATGTATTGTGCTGAGCCGCACGCACGCAACAGGCAGAATGTGGTCTATTACATTCTTTTCTCCCCACCCTTCATCACCGCTTGCAATCACTGGGAAGCGTGAAAAAGACGCGGATACTTGGCACGTCATGGTCAGGCTTTTGGAATCGAGTTTGCCTATATACTTCAATTCAAAAATCATGATCGACGCCCTTCCTCTCGTGGTCGAAGAGTCGAACCAGAAGCAAAAACTCCGGGGTGCACGATCTGTGACAAATTTACGATCAAAACGAGCTGGAATTGATCCCACTCCTTCTGAGAAACACAGATCACCTTCCTGTTCCCGGCCCTCGCCGCCGATCAACCCACCGAGAAGTTCACCATCGTCTCCACGGCTGATTCCCGCATGGCAGCCCACGATTTGCATCACTCTCAATTCCCGTGACCACAAACTCGGATGCCGATCTAGTACGTGCCTGAATTCCGCAGACAGTCCATTTCAGTCTTGCTCAAACTTCCTCAGAATTCGCGGAGACGCCGACAACGAAACCAGACAATTGGTCGGATCACGGAGTGGACTATACGAATGCTATCGTATCACGACTTGGAGACGCTATGCCTCTACTGCTGTATGAGTGAGTCACCTCGATATTGACTCTTGTGGTTTTTTTCAAGCACTTATCTGCATATCCTGAAAGTAGCTCGCCGTACTTGTTCCCAGACGGTACTTTGAGAGGGCGGTTGGAGGTGACTTACATGCATGTCGTCTAAGAAGTTCTAGGGACTTCGTCTTGTATTAGTGCGAAGAAGTTGATGAGTGCAGCTAATCATAGAGCCTACTGTGACTGACTAATGACACCTCTTGTGATCGGCGCTCGAACGCGCCCCTATTTACTTGTGATCAGGCAGATGCGTGTTTCATGTAGCATACTCCGAGTCGTTCGGTGCTTTGGTATGGTAGCTGTGTAGAGGGAGATATATGTATACATGATAACGGTTGGCCCTGCGTCGGTGTGGACAGCGAGCAGAGGTGGAAAAACCCCGACCTGCAATCGTTTTCGGCGCAATGCAGCCTATCTACATACCACTGGCACGCGTGTCATCAAGTATCTCGATTATTCGCTCGCTAACCCCACTGGGACCCAGCCAGCCATAGACAGTCGAAATGTCATAAGCCTAAACAACTTGTCCGTTTCGTCTCGGTCACCGGGCACGTTTGGGCAAGATCTCAAACAGGTCAAGAAAAGCAGCGAAGGTATCACCGAGGCTGTTCATCTGATCCTGTTATGTATCTCCAAAACAGAGGGCAACAGCCCACATGTCGCATCCCTGTCACGGTGTATCCCCTTCCTCCATCCCATCCATGATCGGACACCTAGACTTAACACCCCGACTGATCGAGACTCTCCAGCACAGCTTTCGACGTCTCTTCAAAGTCGCGCTGCATCCTGTCGCATTCTCGCTGGCGTTGCTCTTGGGAGTGTACAGCCTGGCTGATTATGCGTTCACCCTGTACTGCTTCAGCGAGATCGGATGGGTCTGGAAACCTGCCTTCCCGTTTAGCTGGAGACTCGCATTATTGTCACTGTTCGTGGTCCCAGCGTTCTCGTTTCTGCATCTCTTGTGGTTCGCCGTGCATTGCTTGCTGCATACCCGCTATTGCAGACATGGCACACGTTCGAAACTGAGGCGAGGGTATGTTTCGCTACCCCAAATTGGATCAAACACGATCGAGGACGGAGAGTTGTCGGACGCAAATGCGCTAGTAGAGGGTGCAGTGGAATATTGTGACATCGAACTCGCGGATACAAGTTCAGCAAGATACGCGGGTCTCCGACTTGGCAGGCACCGCCACCCTTCTTCAAACTCCTCGTTCCTGCAGTTCATCTTCTGGTTTGCGATATTGTGCATCAGCCTCTGGATTGGACTGAAGTACCAGCATCCGGGGGACGTGCGGTACCTCTCATTGATCGACAAAGCCAATAAGCATCCAAATAGGGTTGGCTATGCGAAACAAGGTGAATTCCACCAACTAACGTTCTGTGATAGTCTCCGATAATGGAACTGCAGAGAAAATATTCATTGCCGCCATGTTTTCGAATAATGAACGTCTCATACCCTATTGGTCCGACAGCCTCGTGAAGGCCATCCATTACTTAGGAGCAGACAACGTCTTTGTCTCCATCCTCGAAAGCGGAAGCGATGACCAATCTCCAGCGCTCCTCGAAAAGCTAGATAGCAAGTTGGCCGCCATGAACGTAGAGAGACGTATCTTGGCGCATGATACAGCGTTCTCGAAACCCACTGGCATAAACCACAATCCTCGTGTCGAACTTCTTGCTACTCATCGAAACCGCGTCCTGGAACCCTTGGTGGAGAACGGGGGATATGACAAGGTCATATTCTCGAATGATATCTATGTCGAGTCGGAGACGATCATCGAACTTCTTGAAACAGCCAACGGAGAGTATGACATGGTATGTGGACTGGATTTTGGTCTTTGGGGGTGAGTTCGAGAAGTCGTCTTTACCATTGTATGTATTGACGCGGTGTGTCAAGGGCATACGATACGTGGGTTCTACGCGACAAATTGGGAAGACTCACCAGTGCGATGTAAGCGTCGTTATCTTTGTTCCCCTTATAGTGCAAGGAAGCGGTAAACTGAATTACATCGCGTCAGATGGCCCTACTTCTTCGAACAGGAGGCCTACCAAGCCATGAAAACCGAGTCTCCGGTGCCTGTTTTCACATGTTGGAACGGTATCGTTGCCTTCAAGGCCGACCCTGTCCTGCCGATTCACCTCCGATCCGATCGAACGCTCTCTAGTGATCCGCTATCGTTCAAGCTCCCTTCTACGCACCCAGCCGCCAAAGATCCGTCGATGCGCGGTCCGAGCCCCGCATTAACACCTCCGATCGGTTTCCGTGCGTCCTTGCTCGGAGAATGCTTCTCGTCGGAACGATTCCTGTTGCCGTACGATTTCAGGCGCCTGTTCGGCCTGCAACGGATCTTCGTCAACCCGCGCGTCGTCGTCGGGTATGATTGGCGGTGTGTTATATTATTCTACGCGGCGTTCGCTGATTGAGATCTTTCTGAATATCTGCATCGCAGGATTTACGTGTATTTCAAGTTTTTGATGAGACATCCCGTGGTGGAATGGTGGGTACAGCGCATTTATGATGGGGCATGGATGCACAACTCGAATTCGGCGGTGTTTGTTGTCGGCGATGCGCGTCGTGTCTGGCGATGGGATGGAGGAGACTGTCAGAGTCCCTCGGAGTAGAAGAGGTTGTATACATCATGAGGCTGAACTCCCGCGTCTCCGTGTCATCCTGGCCAGCGATATGTACTCAACTGGAAAAGGTAGGTCGCTTGTCATCCAAGAATACATTGTAATCACTGTTTGTCAACTCCCAGGTCGTTCTGAAATAACCACGATTCATTGTGGTCATGCAGTATTCTCTGCTTTCTTCACTGCTGATGGCAAGCACGTATTGAGCGGCGGTAACGACAGGATGATTCGACGATGGAAAGTAGATGATGGACGTGAAGTTGGCACAGCAATTCAAGCAGGGAGTGCAATCTACGCAGCCGCGCTGTCGATGGATCGCAAATGGTTGGTATATGGGTCGAACTCACAGCCGTATGCCAGCGTCTGGAATGCGAAAACTCACACAAAAAGTTCTGGACATCTCCGGACACACAAGCGCAGTACAGTCTGTGGATATTTCCCCCGACTCAACGACTTTTGCCACGGGTGGGTCAGACGCATGCGCGTGCATCTGGAGAATGAGCACAGGCCAACAGCTCGTAGGTCCACTGCAGCACGTTTCCGCCGTGGTGGCAGTTAGGTTCTCTCCGGATGGTGCACGCCTCGCCACCGCTTCGGTCGGAGGGTCAATCAGGATCTTTAACAGCTCTAATGGCCAACAATTAATCGAAATTCGGTGCCCATTCCAGCAGTACAAATCCTCACCACTCGCTTGGTCTGCAGATGGTCACCAAATTTTTGGCATCTCTGGGTGGCTGGAGGGAGCCATGTGTTTCAACACGACATCAGGGTCTTTGGTCGGTACATGGACTGTTCCAGGCGGTTCACTCCAGTACCCTTCTATCGCACCATCGTCCAACCAAAAGTTTATTGCCGTCACCGCATACCGCTCACTGTCCTTTTGGGATGCCTCAACGCACCAGCAAGTCGGCCGTGTAATCGAGCACAACAGCAGAGTTTTCTTCATGGCACTCTCTCCTGATGACGATTGTGTTGTAACTGCTGAGGAAAGTGGAAGAGTTACTGTGCGAAGTCTCCGTGACATCCTTCCGGATTCGTACTTGACAGTGTTGACACACCGTGTAAGCGCTTCCACTGCTAAACGTTGGTCAATCTAAAGGCTGCAATTTCTTCCTTTAATTCCTCTGCACCGTGAGTTGGTTCGAACATCGATTTACTGCCTTTCCTGACCCTTCCAAGAGTCACAAATTCCACTCATACAAACCAGCGACGCGACATTCGAAGCATGGATACAAGGTGACTTGTCTCGAGTGGAAGGAGTCCTGACAACAGAGATGCATCCCCTGAATCCTTCTCGTCATGCACAAATCCTTGCTCAACGCTCTCTCGTAAGATCCCGTTTGAAACAGCACAGCCTGGCCATGGACGATGCAACAGAGGTAGCCTTTCAATCCTCTTTAGACCGGTTTCGTATTGAACATTGCATACCAGTCTGTTGGGTTTCAGCGATCCGCTATCGGTCAGATAGCAATCACGATAGCTCGCGCCCGTAACGGCGAGCACGACGCTGCCATACGCGTGTTTGACCTCGTGTTCGCTAATGACCTCTCGACCGACACCAATCTCGTGTTGTTGATCAAGGTGTGGGATCATCGTTTTATCGTTGCATGTGCTGTTGTCTAATTCCACACAGGCCATCGTTCTGTTCGAATGTGGACGACACGATGAGGCTATTTCGCGAGTCGAGGACTTGATCAGCATTTCTGATGACAAGACGATGTACGTCACCGTCAAGGTAAGTAGCTGCCAGGATTGCCAGTGGGAGATGATAATCAGGCTGTACTTAGGCTCAAATGCACCTCCTTCTCGCAGGCATGTCGTTGAAGGAAGGCGATCATGAGCGGGCTGCGGAATTGCTCGGGCACGCAGGGGATGCAGTCATTCCTGAGAAATGTCCCGAGCTAGTCGTCATCTCGCTTGTAAGTTGCTCATTCTCTATCCATGAACATCCAGACCATTGAACACAATTCGGAAGATGTTTGGATGGAACTTTGATGGCCTTGCTCTCGCAATCGAGCAGCATCTTCAGTAATGCATACAGGCCTTGGAGGATATTGGCGACGTAGCAATGAAGTCTGAGAAAGCAGAAGAAGCGATTTCAAGCTACACTGCAGCGTTGTCTTTGAATTCTTCAAACCCTGCGGGTCTCCTAGTCAAACGAAGCAGGCCTGGGCATTGCAAATTTCATGGGAAGGTGCATTGAAAGATGCAAAGGAGGTACGAGTTTTGTACTCTTAAGTATGCGAAAATCTCATCAAATCAGGCAATCAAGTCAGACCCACAGGATCCCTGGGGATACGAGAGAAGGCACGCGGCACTGTATGCTTTGCAGCGCTACGACGAAACAGTTGGTACCCTGAACCACATGGTTTCCCTCACAGAAAATACTCTCGCCAATTCGCGCGCACAGTGCGAGTGTCACGGTGGCGGTGGTGGAGACTCGGATGCTGCATTAGCCCACCTTTGGGAGGATATCGTGGCTCGTTCGGGCGAAGCTGCTGTGCCTGCCTGGACGGGTCAGTCTTCATCGTACAACAGCTGCCTTCCCGGCACCTTCGCCATCCATAACGATGCCTCACATCCTTTGCGCACCATCGACGATGCTGAAATAGATGTGCGCGTCGCGGAATCAAAAAGTTCGATGTCTCCCACCGATGCGATGATCGTTTATGACCGATTCATCCGCGTTCCATCAACGCGGTTTGCCCACCGGAGACTCTACCTACCCTGCATCCTGTTCCCGGTCAAGAAGCTCGTCGAGAAACATGCCGAGATTGGTGAAGAGAAGTGTTACCGTGCCCGGGTATCAGGCATTGGCCACGTTGAATTTCGGACATCGGACAGCCTCTCGTTGGCAGAACCGCGCAAGCTCGCTTTCTCCCATCCGTGGATTCGCGATTTGCGTGACCCATCTGAGGAGGAACTTTGTGGAAGCTCGTCGGATAGCGACGACGATTCTTTGTCGTGGTCTGGTTCGGACGTGGAAGAAGGGTCTTTGTCTCTGGAAACACTTTCTGAGGCTGCGCCTGATGTGGCCGTGCCGCTGTATGCAGGACCCATCGCTACGATGGATGTCTCTACCCGGGCGTTGCGTCTAGTCGTCCGTCTGCAGCAGCCGTTCCGTGCGCTTTTGCTGCAGCAACAGTCGCATGCAGGGTACAAGCGGGTCGCTGCTGAGCACGAGA
>JBBPOJ010001622.1:0-12394 GCA_038091395.1 Leccinum rimulosum | reverse complement strand
TGTTAACGAGGCCATCTCTTGGCTGGACAATTCGCAAGAAGCTTCGAAGGAGGAGTACGAGGAGAAGCAAAAGGAGCTCGAGGGTATTGCCGACCCAATCATGCAGCAACTCTGCGGAGCTGCTGGTGGTGCTGGCTGTCCCGAGTCCGTTCACTTATACGTTGCCCGTCTTGTGCTAAGCGACATATAAGCTTGACAACATCCACGCGCGCTGCCCTTTGCCTCACTTAGTCTGTTCGCACTGACATTTTCCGCCGCCCACGGGAACCGATTGGCCTGATCAACCCTCGACGAGGCCCCAACAAGTTTCAAGTTACACTACGGAGACCTCTCCGACAGCACCAATCTCGTGTACATCCTTGCTCAAGTCCTCCCTACCGAGATAACCTTGGAGCCCAGTCTCACGTCAAGGTCTCGTTCGAGATGGCCGAATATACCATCGATGTCGATGGCTTCTTCTTGACGCCATTCATACCGTCGGACTCGAGAAGCATGTGAGGTTCTACCAAGCTTCGATCTCTGAACTGTACGGCAAGGTCGTGGAGACGCCTCAGAGCGAGACGACGCCGTTCTACCCACGTAGCCCCTACGGAGTTGCCAAGTTGTACGCCTACTGGATCGTGGTCAACTACCGCGAGGCATACGGGATGTATACGTATAACGGTATTCTGTCCAACCACGAAAGTCCAAGGCGTGGCAGGACGTTCGTCACGCGCAAGATCAGCAGAGCTGTCGTTAATATCTACCTCGGCAAGCAACGCTGTCTCTATCTTGGTAATATGGATGCGCAGCGTGATTGGGGTCATGGTGTGTCCTTGTTACAAATTATCCAAGTGATCGGGATCTGAGTATATGCGCTCTTGTCTTTAGCCAAGGACTACGTCGAGGGCATTCCCACCCGAAAACCAAGGAGTGGGTACGCTGACACTGCGTTCGCTCGATGCACAAGGTCATCGACGAAAGCTATATATCGTCATCCTCGTTCTCGAACGCGCGCGATCCAGGAGGGTGCAGAAGGCGCTGTGTAGAATAAAATCGTGGTAGCCTTCAACAAAATAGGTGTGTGCTCACGGTTTCATTCTTGTTTCTCACTCAGGACGGGGTTCGAACGATTCAATTTCCTTCAGATATCTCGTTTCGAGGGAGACCGCAGAACAGTGTATCTCGGGGACGCGACCATGATATCCGAACCTACTCTCTTCCCTCCCAATGCTAGCGTCCGCGGTCGGCCAATCCCAATCCTCCGACTTGTTGCCAGACGCTCTACCTCCCACCCGAAAGCCAAGGAGTGGATACGCTGACACTGCGTCCGTTCGATGCACAACGTCACCGACGAAAACTATATACCGACATCCTCCTTCTCGAACGCGCGCGCTCCAGGAGGGTGCAGAAGTCGACGTGTAGATTAAAGTCGTGATCGCCTTTAACAAAATAGGTGTGTGCTCACGGTTTCATTTTTGTTTCTCACTCAGGATGCGGTTCGAACGATTCAGTTTCCTTCAGATATCTCGTTTCGAGCGAGAATGCAACAGTCTATCTCGGGACGACGCGAACATGGTATCCGAACCTACTTCTCCTCCCTCCCTTAAATGCTAGCGTCCGCGGTCGACCAATCCCGATCCTCCGACTTGATGCCAGACGGTCTACCTCCCACCCCGAAAACCAAGGAGTGGATACGCTGACACTGCGTCCGCTCGATGCACAAGGTCACCGACGAAAACTATGTATCGTGCTCTTGTTTTCATTTTCGTTTCCCACTCGGGACGCGGTTCGAACGATTCAATTTCCTTCAAGATATCTCGTTTTGAGGCAGAATGCAGAACAGTGGTTACAGTATCGCCGGACGCGAGCATGGTATCCGAACCCGCTCTCCTCCCTCCCAATACTACCGTCTGCGGTCGGCCAATCCCTCCGAATTGTTGCCAGTCGCTTTATTTCCCACCCAGCAAATCAAGGATACGCTGCCACTACGTCCGCGCGATGCACAAGATCACGGACCCAAACTATATATCCTCATCCTCGTTCTCGACCCGCACGATCCAGAAGGGTGCAAAAGTCGACGTGTAGAATAAAGTTGTATTCGCCTTCAACAAATAGGTTTGTATCCACCGTTTCACAACGACGACTCGGACGACAACCATGAAAACGACCAGACGACACCGAAAATGAAGACGTGACGTCGTGATCGTCGTCCTTACCCCCGCCACCATTTGTGTCCCCCGGGCCCCAACCCTGTTCTCCCTCTCGCCCCAGCTGACGACGATGACCCCGCCACCATCCTTATCCAAACCCCTCATCTCTGTCTTCGTCCCTGGTTCTCTCTACGTCCTCTCGCCCCAGCATGACGATAATGTCGACGTCCTTACCCACGCCACCATCATCTGGTTTCAATTCCCCATCCCCATCCCCATCCCCGTTCTCCCCTGCATCCTCTCGCCGCAGCGTGCAGAAGCGACCACATAACGCGCACGGTTGTGCGTGTTGTGCAGTTGCCCCTGCACGCCACCCTCATTTCTGTTTGCCCGTCCGACCCCGACCCCTCGCCAGTAGTACTAGGGGTAATGCTCCGAGTTGTAGTAAGTAGTAGGGGCAATGGACTCGGATTATGACCGTGACATGTCACATGTCACATTTGTGCCACGCTCACACGGTTACCACCTGTGCGTGGTACGCCTTGACGCACAATGAGTCACTTTTTTCCTGATCTCGCCGCCTATCCTGCGCGCACACATACTCACACAATCTCGCCCCTCCTGCCCGTCCTCACTGGCCCTCACCCTCGCCACCTCGCCAACTCCTCTGTGTGTACTCAACACACACGTCCTCGCTCCTCCCCATCTGTGGGCATGCCCTCACCATCCGTCCTTTCACACAAACCCAATGCGTGTCATCGAAAACGCCCCTGGGAACCGTATCCTGATCCCCGAATTCAATAACAGAGCTCAAGAAGGATCGAGGGGTCTCAATTCCCCGGATCTCAAAGTTCAAAATGCAGAGAAACATATAACACGTTAGGCAAGTAACATACACCTTTCTTTGAATCGTATTTGCAAATCTTGTCTCCTTTAGCCACCTGGACACAGGGATGTGGACGCGACCGTGGTATCAGAACGTACTCTCCTCCCTCCTAATGCTAGCGTCCGCGGTCGACCAATCCCAATCATTCGACTTGTTGCCAGACACTCTACCTCCCACCCAGAATACCAAGGAGCGGATACGCTGACACTACGTCCGCTCGATGCACAAGATCACCGAAGAGAACTATGTGAGTCGTGCTCGCCTTCTACAAAATAGGTGTGCTCACGGTTTCATTTTTGTTTCTCACTCAGGACGCGGTTCAAACGATTCAACTTCCTTCAGATATCTGGTTTCGAGGGATAACGCTGAACAGTGGCTACAGCAGGACGCGACCATGGTATCCAAACCTACTCTCCTCCCTCCCAATGCTAGCGTCCGCGATCGGCCAATCCCAATCCTCCAAATTGTTTCCAGACGCTTTATCAACCAAGGAGCCGATACGCTGCCACTACGTCCGCGCGATGTACAAGATTACCAACCAAACTATATATCCTCATCCTCGTTCTCGACGCGCGCGATCCAGAAGGGTGCCAAAGTTCACTTGTAGAATAAAGTCGTGTTCGCCTTCCATAAATAGGTGTGTGCTCACATTTTCATTTTGTTTCTCACCCAGGACGCGGTTTGAACCATTCAATTTCCTTCAGATATCGATATCTCGTTTCGAGGGAGCGGTATCTCTGGACGCGAACATGGTATTCGAACCTACTATCCTCCCTCCCAATGCTAGCGTCCGCCGTCGACCAATCCCAATCCTCCGACTTGTTGCCAGACGCTCTACCTCCCACCCTGAAAACCAAGGGATGGATACGCTGACACTGCGTCCGCGCGATGCACAAGGTCATCGACGAAAACTATATATCGATGCGCGCGCTCCGGAAGGGTGCAGAGGTCGGTCGACTTGCAGAAGAAAGAAGTCGTGTTCGCCGTTAAAAAATAAATAGGTGTGTGCTCACGGTTTCGTTTTTGTTTCTTTACAAGGACGCGGTTTGAACGATTTAATTTTCTTCAGATCTCTCGTTTCGGTATCTTCAATATTATGCCCCAGCACTTCCGCTCTCTTCAGCGATCGAGCTTGTCGAACGCGACGGCCCCAGCGCTCCGTAGGCTCTTGAAGGCTCAAAAGCCCACCGCTTCCATTTACAGGGCGGTAGCCCGGACATCCTCTCGGCTGCACGACCAGTGTTCAACGGCTATTCCTCGACGAGGATGGCACGATGGTAGCTCTTTGGAAACGGGAACAATTACATTTCCATACGTGGTCACAGTACGCTCGCGGGCATTGACGTTCAAGGAAGCCTATTCGCCTTGCTTGTAAGTGCTGTCAATTACCCATCGCGAATGTTGAAGGAGAGTCTCAGAGCGCAGGTCTTTGGAAGCGAGGGAATAGTGAACAACCACAGCATATCAGGCGCAAATCCCAACCAATTTTATCTCTTCCAAACCGATCGCGGTGATGCGGCCAGAAGCGTTAACACTACGTAGTATACCCCCTGCTTGACCCCACCGACTGGAACCATGAAGAGATCCCTTGCTTTTCGATCCCGCCCGCGATCCATCCTTCGGATAATACCATCCTCATCGTGGCACCCTGCGCCAGATGGTCGGGCAGGCGCAGATCTTGACGGAGTTCTCCAAGCTGTTCGAGCTCGCAGGCTCGGCGTTGTTTGGGCGCTGCGGATGTGGGCGCTTTGGCGGCGGATGTAGAGGATGTGGCGTTGGGGGATGCCATGCTGGAGGGTCACGACGCGGGAGCGGGAGCGGGTCGTTGGTACGGGATGAGTTCGGCGAAAGGTCTTGGGATGAGCCAATGCTCCGTCTCAGTCCGTCACCGTCAGTCGCTTGTGTATCGTTCGTTATCTCTGATGCGAACACTTCCAACTCCTGTAGTCCTTAGGCTTCAAGCAGACAGTAATCTATACAGAGGATGTGGCGTTGGGAGAGGCCATGCTGGAGGGTCACGACGCGGGAGCGAGTCGTTGGTACGGGATCAGTTCGACCACAGATTTTTGAGGGCGAGAACCGTGCTGGCGGGTCTCGCTTGGTTTTGAATGAGAGTCGATGCTGACTACTTTCAAGGGGGACCACACCGAACTTGAACATTGTGGCGAGGAAAGAGTCATCCAGCCAGCAAGTTATGGTCAAATTGTCCTTGTTATCGGCAAGAAAAAGCGCTGTCTGAGACGGACATATATTTTGTTTACCGCGTTGTGTGGCACAGTTGCACAGTTGCACAGTTGCACAATTGCACAATTGCACAATTGCACAGTATCTCCCGCTAACGACTGGATCAGGTATATAAGGACTATGGTACGGCTTCTGTGAACCTTCACTTCTTTCACTTGGCACTTCATCTCCATCCCTATGCCTAGCGAATTTCCGAACGGCAGTAGCTCTGAATCGCCAACAAATCCAAACAAACGACCCCATGCAAACGCATTGGAGTTGGGGCCCAGGAAGAGACCGTACGTAGTTTCTGTAAATCCTATTGCCGACCTTAATGCTTCAGTAGGACAACCCAAGACCCTCTTGTCCACCATGGGCGCCACTTCGGTCGTGTCGTGCATACCTTCTGTAATGTCCAAACGCTCATTACGAATGGCATTGCAATGCTTGGCGAGACCGAAAGCGAAAATTTGGAATCATTTACCGCACAGTGAGTCCGGTATCTTTGGAACCTCGTCCTCGAGCTTAGCCGCATACCTCCGACTTTTGTTTCAGGGAACGCAAGGAGTTTGCGGCATTCCGTGAGCTGCTGCGGTTAGTATCGGGCTTAGAAGCTCGCATCATGCAGTCTGCTGAAGATGAAATCGTACTGATTGCTGATCTTGTGAGTATACTCCGCCACCAAAGTACCTGGGCCGTTGACGTACTATGTGATTTGCTTTAGATCCAAAAGGGATCGAATGGTGCAAGAGCCGATGATACTAAGGGAATGAAAAGCGCCGTCATCGATTGGATCACGCCAAAGGGTCAATCCCTCAATCCTCACATACCGCGAAATGTGAAATCCGGGCGTGGCTTCAACCATGAGCGCACCGGTGCCCTTCTTTGCCCGGCGGGCCTTGACTGGGCAAATTCCGAGTAAGTGGCCCATATAAAATTAGTGATGACCCCTTACCAGTTGCAGTGTTAGGTCCAAGCTGATCACGGGGCAGATCCAGCCCGTTGGGGATCAGTGGCCCGTTTTTCTTTATGCAAACTATTCATATGATGCGGAGGATCCATGGAATGGCCTCCTTCGAAGTGGCCTCTTGGTTTCGGTAGAGTGCAAGCTGCCCTTCGAGGACTGTGGTGCTCACTTTATTTCAGGCATACAAGCATGTATTTACTTCACCAAGTTCCGTGGACCAAGAACCCAGGGCCACAAGATCTGGTAATGCACGCATTCACGGAATGCGAAGTGTCACAAAGGCATCCATTGCTTACGTCGCAACCCAGGTAACATCTGACACCTTTTCAGTGCTCTTGTATTGATCCGTTGCCCACAGGCCCGTTTTGCACTGACTTCCGCACAAGTATTCTCCCGCACTGATCATGTGACAGATTCTGAACGGTTCTACAACTCCATCCTTGAAATACTCGATGACCCCGAGGAAAGGGAGGAAGTCGATCAACTGATTACCTGGTGGAACAGGTGAGTTTCCTGCAGGTTTTCGAGGCTCAACTTCGATTCCTGATACCGTCTCAGGCAAATTTTTCCATTGTATGTTGACGCCGAACGCTTGCCATCAAAGGATAGCGCCTTGGCACGGATCAGGCAAAAACGCGCAGAGTACCGAGCGCATGGGGAATCCATTGTCGGGACTTCGACTGTGTAAATAGTACGACGAAGTAGTTATCCGTCCCAAGTAAGCTCCAGCAACTGCAATGATAGATCGTCGGAGCTCGTCACATCTGCCTGTCTGACCCTTTTGAACGCATGTGTAATGGATTGTGATTATGGACCTAATTCGTCGTGTCTGTCGGCGTGCTGGCTTTTGTGTCATCTGCCCACCCGACGCCTCGGAAAATGTGTACTGTGGCCGCCAGCGGGTGCAACGAGAGACGGAATTCGTCATTTCAGTCCATTTGATACTTGTGAACATATGTACCATACGTTGTGATGACAGGTAACGGTCCGTCTATGTGTTTCTTTCGAACAAACGTACCATGTCCACCAGCGACTGCAACGAGAGACGGAAATTGTCGTTTCAGTCCGTCTGGTACTTGTGAACATACGTACCGTACGTTGCGATGACAGACAGAGTTTGTCGTGTTCGTCTGGGTGTTTCTTTCGAACACAAGTACCATAGCCACCAGCGACTGCAACGAGAGACAAAAATCATCATTTCAGTCCGTCTGGTACTTGTGAACATACATACCATATGTTGTGGTGACAGACAGAGTTTGTCGTGTTCGTCTGGGCGTTGCTTTCGAACATACGTACCAGAGACTGCAACGGGAGACGGAAATTGTCATTTCAGTCCGTCTGGTATTTGTGAAGATACGTACAATATGTTGTGATGACAGACAGAGTTTGTCGCGTTTGTCTGGATGTTGCTTTCGAACATACGTACCAGCGACTGCAATGAGAGACGGAAATCATCATTTCAGTCCGTATGATACTTTTGAAAATATGTACCGTACATTGTGATGACAGACTGAGTTTGTCGTGTCCGTCTGGGTGTTGCATTCGAACATATGTACCATAGCCGCCAGCGACTGCAATGAGAGACGGAAATTGTCATTTCAGCCCCTCCGATACATTTGAACTTACATACCATACGTTGTGATGACAGACAGAGTTTTTCGTGTCTATCAGCATACCACTTTTGACCATATGTGTCTTGGCTGCCAGCAGCTATGACGAGTGACAAAGATTGTCAGTATCTGCCTACCCGATAGGTTTTCAAATACACATAGCTGCCTGCCACTTTCGGACAGATATCACATGACTGCCGGTGGTTTGCAATCATTGACAACTTGACAAAGACAGAGGGTGAATTCCAGGCTTGTTAGATCTGCCCATTTTCTTTCTTTGTAGATAAACCTTGGTCTCTCTGAGCTATCCCATCATTGATGTTACAAGTTTTCTACATGTAACAATATGTTTGTCTCTTCCCATGCTTGCCAACACTCCCTGTAGCTACATTCTTTGATCAGTGTTCTGATCATAGTGATACAAAAAGATGTAGTAGGTACCAAATACAATGTCATATAAAGCTATCTCAAAGTCTCATGGTTTTCCTGATGAAATATTCAACAATACGTACCGGTAGATAGCGACTACCTATCTACACCGTCAAAGTTCATTCAATTCCTCAACATGAAGGGCTCTATATTCTGCACGTTTTTGCCTAATCCGTGCCAAGGCACTGTTCTTTGATGGCATGCGTCCAGCATCAACAAACAGAGGAAATATTTGCCTGTGAAATAATATTAGAACTCGATGTGAACCAACCATGCTATAAATTCCACGAAACTGACCTGTTCCACCAAATAATAAGCTGATCAACCTCTTCCTTTTCTTCGGCGTCATCAAGAAGCTCAAGAACGGAGTTATAGAACCTCTCAGAATCCGTCACATGATCGGTACGGGAGAATACTTGGGCGGAAGTTAGCGCAAAGCGCGCCTATGAGCAATAGATCAATAAAAACATCCGAGAAAAGTGTCAGATTATACCTGGGTTGCGACGTAGGCAATGGAAGCCTTTGTAACGCTTCGCATTCCATGAATGCGTGCATTACCGGATCTGGTAGCCCTGGGTTCTTGGTCTACCGAGCTGGGTGAGGTAAACACATGTTTGTACGCCTGAAAGAAAATGAGTTTTCGAAGCCTCCAAGAGCGGTTTGGAGTACCGAAACTAAGAGGCCACTTCGAAGTAAGCCGTTCCAGGGATCCTCGGCATCATAGGTATAATTTGCGTATAGAAACACGGGCCACTGATCCCCAGCAGGCAGGATCTGGCCCGTGATCAGCTTGGTCCTGATGCTGCAACAGGTAAGGGCACATTGCAAATTTATATTTGCCACTCACTCGGAATTTGCCCAATCAAGACCGGCCGGGCAAAGAAGGGCACCGGTGCGCTCGTGGTTGAAGCCACGCCCTGATTTCACATTCCGTGGTATGTGGGGATTCAGAGACTGACCTTTGGGCGTGATCCAATCGATGATAGCGCATTTCATGCCCTTGGTGTCATCGGCTCTTGCACCGTTGGACCCCTTCTGAATCTAAAACGAATCAACTGAATGACACGGGTAACTTGGGTGACGGAGCATACTCACGAGGTCGGCGATGAGTATAATTTCATCTTCAGAAGACTCCATGATGCGGGCCTCTAAACCTGGTACCGTCCGGAGTAGCTCACGGAAAGCCGAGAACTCCTTCCGCTCTCTGGTTTAAAATAGAATTATTGTTACGCAAAACATGAGGACGAGGTTCTGAAAATATTGGACTTACTGTGCGGTAGACGACTCCAGGACTTCGCTGTCGGTCTCTCCAAGCATTGCGATGCCATTCGTGATTAGGGTTTGGACGTTGCAGAAAGCGTGCACAACACGACCAAAGTGTCGGCCGTGATGGACAAGAGGATCTTGTGTTGATCTAACAAAGTATTGAGGTTGGTGGCGGAATCTGCAAAAGGTACGTACGGGCGCTTCCTGGGCCCCAATTCCAACGCATTTGCATGGGGACGTTTGCTTCCATTTGCAGACGACTGAGAGCTCGGAGGTTCGCTGGGCATGGGGTGAAAAAATAAGAATCACTGGTAGGAGAACAAAGAGATATCTTCGATCGATGATTCTGACTCGGATGCTCTGTACCATGGCCCTTATATACCTGAAAAAAAATGCCCGGGAGAGTATTGTGCAAATGTTCTCCGCAGGCGGTGGCCAAAACTTCTGTCCATTCAAGACGGTGTTTTTCTTGCCGATGTCAAGGACGAGGAACGCGGGAATTGTGTCTGAGCACGCCGTCACAGTAATACCAGTATGGCACCCACTGTGACAAAAATAGCATATAAAATGGACAAAGACCACTAAGCACTCAGTGAACTTCCTCACGATGCTGGTCAGAAATCACTTTGTATGCAAAGTATATACGTACGTTGAAGGATTGTGATGGCAGAAACCTTGCTTGTACAAATGTGCGTCAAAGATATTTCAGCAGTCTCCCACTGAAACGAATAGTCACGCAATCGTGACACCGTCAAAACCGGATCCTACACAAGTTACATAATGAAGGTTAACTGCCTAGGGAGGAAGTAACTAACTTAGAGTTGTCAGTATTGGAGTCCCAGCAATAACGATACGGAATAATTCCAGCAATTACATCTTACTGAGGTTGTCTAATAATTAAATAATTACCCGGAAGTATCAAAGGGATCCGAGAGATCTTCGGTGCTAATGCGAGCAGCAGCCAATGTTGCTGTGACAGTATCAACGTCTCCTGATGCTCCCTTGCCCTCTGGTGTGAACGGATCAGCCGATTATATGGTTTCCAACCCTCCGTGAAAAATTGAATAGCCCATGAGGTAACGCACTCCTGGTACGTCGATCCACGTGGTGGTGTGATGTGCCGTGCACGCTTGGCGCACGAGGATGGGGAGGGGGATAGATGAGAAGATGCATCGCTGTCACGTCGTCGCGTCGCGCGTCATTGTGGTGGTGGTGCGGTGAGCCATGCATGCTAGGCGCACGAGGATAGGGAGGGGGATGGGCAAAAAGAGGGCAACGGCAACGTTCGTGGTGGTGGTGGTGGTGGTGGTGGTGGTGGCGTGCGGGGATTGTGATGGCGATGGGCGAGAACATGGCAACGGCAACGACGGCAGCGTGCTGGGGCAACTGCACAGCGCACACAATCTTGCGTGTCGTGTGTCTGCTTCTGCACGCTCGGGCGAGAGGGATGAGGGGAAGAGGGGACGGGGATGATGGGGTACGCTGGCGCGCCGTTGTACCATCTCGTCGTCGTCGTCGTGGTTGTGGTTGTGGTTGGGTCCGAGTTGCCGGAGTCATAGTTGTCGTTCTCGTGTTCGGATTGCCGAAGTCGTCGTCGTTATCATTGTCGTTCGCTGCCGTTGTATGTACTAATTGACATTGTCTGTGGCGACCATGTTCGTCATTGCTGCCGTGGTGTTGAGTCGTTGTGGCATGCCGGGTGCAAGAGGAGGCGAACGAGGATGTGAGCGACTCATGGAAATCACGTGCGAGCGGTGGCAACCCACGTCAGTCAAAACATTCCAGGAACAAACGGCTAAAACGAACTTGAAGTTACTGCCTCTTGACATTGAATATTGAGCGGCGAGCCCGAAAGATACGAATGCAGAAGAAGCATAAGACCGTGTAACAAAATCCAAAATGCCAGTAGTACCGTGACTAAGCCTATGGGAAAAGCGAGCAAAGGTGACAGCAAAGGGATGGGAGATAAAAGAACAAAGCATCTTGAGAACAAAGAACAACCATGGAACGGAAAGCACATAGACTGACGGTTTGAACAAGAACAAGAAATACCACGCGAACGATGAGACAAAGAACACCCCACCCACTAACAGGATGTACAACTAAAGGTTGCCAACAGTGAGCAGTGTCATTTGGCAGCTGTGGGCTCAACATCTATGATGCACGTCAATATAAACGACGTCACAAAGAAGAAGAAAAAAAACTTGTCTACTTCACTGAGGGCAATGATGATGTACTAATCGGTCAATCGAAAACCCAGCAAGCCAGCACGATCTATGATAGCAAAGTCTTCCCCGTACGGCAACATGCCGGAGTCCGGACACATCTCCATCAGTTTCCGCCGCGAACCGGCCGTACAAGTCGATGACGGGTCCAATACAAACCAACTGGATCGACGGACGAACAATACGCCCTGGTTCGGCTCCACTCCATCGTTCAGCGGGGTGGATGTTTCCGACACCGTCGGCTTCGCGGGCCTTCTTAGTAACCTTCGGTAAGGGGACTGGATCACCGTCACTTGAAGCGTTTGGTCACGTTCAATTTACATACCTTTGACAGTAAACATCGTTGATGGCTCTGATCAAACCTCATAATGCTTCTTCCATCTGGAATGGCCATTTTGGCCTCTTCCTCAATCCGCTCAACGGAACCGCCATCGCGGGACATATTCTGACCCAGCTGCACCAGTCGTCATCTCTCCTCAACCCTGTTGTCGGCATGCGGTTCGACCCCGCTAATCCAAAAATTACGATTGGGCGCTCGACCCAAAAGACTACGAAGGGACGATCAATTGGGTAGAGATGGACCAGAACCCTGATCCCAACGGCGATTACTTGAACACGTTCCCTTTCGATGGCGTGAAGGGCTACGATAATCAATT
>JBBPOJ010001621.1:0-12396 GCA_038091395.1 Leccinum rimulosum | reverse complement strand
GTAATGCTACTCGTATAAGATCACGTCCTTATCAATATGTCCTTAGGAGCGTTTGGAGCGAGAAATCCGGTGCTTGGAGATTGAAAAAGATATACACGACATGGTTATGGGTCTCCGTGCTAAGGATGCCCGTCAAGGTATGCTCATTATCTGAACGACTCCGCTGTGCTACTATTCATTTCCACCAGAGGACTATATAGCGAATCTCGAGAAAACTGTTAAGGAACTACGTGACCAGCTTGCTACATCCAACCAGGAAAAGACAGGCCTCAATGAAATGATCATGTCCCTTCGCGTACAGAATCAAACCTCAAGTGCGTTCTCTCCATCTTCAAACACACATCGTTGACACTCCCATTATTAGATCGCAAAATCACTCATCTCGATGAATCAGACAAGGAACCAGGCTCTTACCCACCAATGGCAGTCTACTAGGTAGCGGACGATTCCGAGTGGTGACCACTTTTCAAAGACCGCCAAATTTATTGTTCAAGTCAAGTCATCCCCCCGCACAATTCCCCAACCAATCGAGACTGCTAGGATTGATAATGTCATCAAGGCTCTGCAGTCGTCGCTGCCTGATCCTTCCTTGTCTCCTCGGCTGTATGAGCAATTATGCAATCTCCCACCTCTGTTGATGGTCGCTGGTCGACTGCGACTTCCCGGTCTCGTTTTCTCTCTCAATGAATTCAAACATCTCCCAGAACATGATCCCGACACTCTCCTTCGTATCTATCGCGCGATGACACCCGCTCTTGGTGAGGTGTGGATCGAGACCAAGGACAATTTGGCAGAGATGGAGGGTCTGGTGCTCGTTCATTCATGGATCAGCCCTCTTATCGACAAGGATTTTTCGGGGATCACTCCTCCATTTGATCTAGCTGTCGTTCCACTTACACAGCCATTTGGTGCGCTGTTACTTGCCCCGCAGAGTCGGGTACAGTGCAAACGTGTCGCGACGGACAGCTTCAACAAGGTTCAGATCCGGGCGGAGACGCCGTTGGAGGAGTTGATGAACAGCGGCGTACGGTCGACCTGCAGTAGTCGTGGATCATTATTGGCTTTGGCTCTTGTGCACGATAGACTCCTTTACATGGGGGATGTAAAGGAGTCCCCCTCTGGACCTATAAGTACCCCCAGTTTTCGGAACGACTTTGAATCATGCCGTATCTGGATCGTGACTGTATGGCGATCATATACATATATGTACTGTTCTCTCTCTCGTTTACCTCTCATCTTGTCATCACTTTGACTGCTGAGATCTGAGAGCTAACATCGACCAACGACAAGGCGAGATGGCTAACTATTTCAAGTTCCCAGCCTTGTTTATTGGTTGATCGTGCGGGACTGTCCGCGGTCACGTTGCAGTCACTTTCGCAGGGAATCTGTATTATGAGCAGTGCTTGCGTGCCGGTGTGTCTATGCATATAGTGTGTTATAGTAGGAAAGGGCCGCTTTGACGACGGCTTACCGGCTGGTTACCAGACTATCCGGAGCAATCTGACAATTAGCGATCGAAAGAAAAAAACGACTTGACATTGCACTTTTTTATATATCAACATCTTCCGCTTTCACACGGTCTTGGGCACAAACAGCACAAACAGGAGGAACTGACCACTTTGTATCCTCATATGCATAATATGTAGCTCTTAAGAAAACGCTTTGCTTCAGGGTGATGCTCAGCCATTAGCAATCATAGCCTGCACACTCTTCTTCTCCTCAGCTCGATCAAGAATGACTGTACCATTATCTAATCAATTCACACGTATTAGAAATCGTTTTGCAGAGATAACGGCACGTTTCTGGCTGTGAAAACCCTCAAAGTATCGTAGCAGTCGGGGAATGGAGAACATCTGACGAAGAGTATCGAAACGAGATGAAAGAAACCGTCCTCTAAATCCTTGACTTGCGTTGATCCTGATTTTCTCGTCGAGAACAACACGACATTGAAAGATGATAGCGCCCTGACTCAGCAGCGCATACCAAGAGTGAACGACCAGACATTCTCTTTGTACTAACCTCACCCAATATGCTTTTCAAGTTGCGGTCAAGAAAGAGGGACGGTGAGCAGTACCGTGACGTAGGCAAGGCCATCGATGAACGACGCTGATGAGAACAACAGAGCCGATTACTAGAGCGGACAACCCACTTAGGCTGGCGCTCAACAACAGTCAGCAGCAGGTAGGAGCATTGGCCCGGGATACCGATGAAAGAGAATTAGTACTGACGAATATGAGTCAGGGCCCCGCCTCCAGGATTGCAACTTGCGCGAAGACAATAAAAATCAAAGCTCTACATGGAGTGAATTCGGTTGCGTTTCTTGCTGATGGAGAGCATGTCTTGAGCGGGGGAAGGGAAGAGAAATTTCGAAAATGGCGCGTGAAGAATGGTAAGGAGGTGGGGGAGCCAAAGGACGCTGGGGATGTTATCTGTGACCTAGCAGTCACACAAGATGGCAAGTGGATTGTGTGTGGGACGGAGAGTGGTCGAGTGATCATCTGGGATGCGAAGAACCATGAAAAGGTGAAGGACTTCCAAGCACACGGCTCGGCGGTGAGAGCATTAGACGTCTCAGCCGATGGGTCGAAAATCGCAACCGGATCGGATGACAGGACTCTCAGTGTCTGGTCGTTTCTCACTGGAGAGCGACTCCAAGGTCCATTCAAACATGACTATTATGTGGTCACCGTCAAATTCTCTCCTGACGGACGACGCATCGCTACTAGCACATGGAATCAAGACTCCGTTCGCATCTACAACAGCAGTGATGGAGGCCTCCTCGCAGACTTTCCAATTCAGGCCAGCTCGGGTCGCAACAGATCCCTCTCTTGGGCGAGCGACTCCAACCGTCTCTTTGCACTGTCCAAAGACGGCCATATTCACTGCCCCGACGTGTCCACCCAGAAGACGCTCGCAAAATGGCGCCTTCAAAAACATGAAGTCTACAATCCAACCTGTATCGCAGTGGCATGCAACGACACGATTATCGCAGCCTCCGCTAATTCGTCACTCTCACTCTGGGACACCACAACACATCAACTGATTTGGACAGTCGATCACTCCTACTTCATCTGGTCCATGGCCATCTCGCCAAGCTGCGCAATTGCGACCGCTGGAGACGGCAACATAACGATTCGGAATCTCTGTAACATTCTTCCTTCACACTATCGCAACACAGTGAGTAACACTACTCGTGTGTGATCGCGTCCTTAGTTTGTCCTTTCCGCGTAAAATCGAAAAACAGGATATCAGCGACACGGTCGTGGCTCTCCGTACTAGCAATGCGCATCAAAGTGTGCTTATTATCTGTATGACTCCACTGTGCTGATATACATTTCCACCAGAGAACGATATAGTGAATCTCAGGAAAACTGTTCAGGAACTAAATAACCAGCTTGCTGCATGCAACAAGGAAATGTCAGGTCTCGATGAATCGAACAAGGAACTCCGCAGCGTGCTGGTAGAATCTCAGGGATTACTCGATCGGTTAATCCAGACCATCAGGGCACTCCGCGTTGACGTTAATTTTTGCAACAACAGCTCAGGTGTGTTTTGAACCATCCCAACTGACGACCTTTTGACCCATTTTCAGTATCCGTCGAACTCAAAATAAAGGAGCTCGAGCTATGTGTCCAGGAGCTCGGTCACCTATTTGCCACATGCAAATGTGCCCTCCGTGTATATGACAAGAAGCTTGAGTGTGAAACATTGTACACTGACGGTCGCATCTATTCTGCTGTACATCATATTGCGAACGCGATGACTGAGGATCTGATGCATAGCAAACTAGTCATCGATCTGCTGAAAGGTGAGCTTGTGCATCTTTACCTAGAGTGGTATGTTCAATCCCTACCATCAGAATTCATGGATCGGTGCATGTCAATGCTTCAAAAGATCGGAGATGAGGCATCAAGTTCCAAGAAACACGACGAAGCTCTCTCAGCTTACTCCACTGTCTTGTCGCTTACTGCCTCGCTTCCTGAAGGTGTGCTGGCGGGATGGGCAACAGATATAAGTGACATCATAGTCAAATGCTGCAAGGCACGAGTAGGCTCGTTGGAGGGTGAACTCGTAAATTTCACCCAGGTATAGATTGATCTGCACGGCACGCCGAGTTGACGGTACTGACTGTACAATCAGATAACCGAACGCGACGCATCAAACTACAAATGGTACAAAAGGAAACATGCTGTATTACATAGCCTGGGGCGTCATAAGGAAGCATTCGATGCATTTGAGATGATGCTGTCGAGGATGGAGGATTCACTTGATCCACAAGTTCAGGGTGAATTCTTCCCATCCATGTTGCGCAGACGACGTGGACTGAATGTGTGTCGACAGCCATGCGGAATTGTTATCTCGACACGACTCCAATCATTCGCCAGGTCGTCGAGCAGACCATTCAAGACATACCCCGAGCACTCATTGACACCACTACTGGTCGTCTCCATGACAAGGCAATGCAAGCGGCAGCTTTCGAACAGGCCCCCATATTCAATGAGTTGCGGTCTTTCATGACAACCCGTGATCGGCTTGACCTTGCACGCATCCAGATGGAGGTGCGGAAGTTTTACGAATACGTGATGTTCTCGCACAGGTGGCAACCACCCGAGCCATCATTCCAAATGGTCGAGAATACTGTTATCTACGGACTACCCACATCCCCTACGATCGACAAACTCATCAACTTCTGCAATCTCGTGCAGTCTCGCAGGTTCCGGTGGGCGTGGAGCGACACGTGTTGTGTTAATCAGAGCGACAAGGGTGTTCAACAAGAATCGGTCGTTGCCATGTTCCAGTGGTATTGTCGTGCGGCTCTGACAATCGTCCATCTTCTTGGAGTTTTCTCGGAGTCGCAAGAGCCCGGGTCTCTGTGGAAGAGCATCTGGAACACGCGCGGGTGGACATATCAGGAGTACGTCGCATCCAGGGTTATCCAATTCTATACAGAAGATTGGAAGCCGTACCTCGGTTTGGAAATATTCAATCACAAAGAATCACCTATCATCCTCTCAGAGATGGAACAGGCAACCCAGTTTGCGACTCAGGCTCTTGCAACACTTCAGCCGGGGTTGACGAGGGTACGCGAGAAGCTCTATCTCGCTTCGAAGCGCCAAACAACGCGGAGGGAAGATATCGCATACTCTCTGTTCGGTATCTTTGATGTCGCTCTCCCAGTCATATATGGGGAGGGCATGCGAGCAGTCGGTCGTCTGTTGGAACACATTCTCACACGGTCGGCCAATGTCACGATTCTCGCTTGGACTGGGATCTCGGGCAGTAACCACAGCTACCTTCCTTTGGATCTCACTGTCTATGATCAAGTCATTCCCCCGCACGTTCCCCAACCAATCGAATCTGCCAAGATCGATAGTGTCGTCATCAAGGCCTTGCAGTCGTCCCTGCCTGATCCCTCCTTGTCTCCTCAGCTGTACGAGCAGCTATGTAATCTCCCGCCTCTGTCGCTGGTCGCTGGTCGACTGCGACTTTCCGGTCTCGTTTTCCCTCTCAACGAACTTGAACGTCTCCCAAAGGATAATTCTGATGCTTTCCTTCCTGTCTATCGTGCGATGACACCTGCTCTTGGTGAGGTGCGGATCGAGACCAAGGACAACTTGGCAGAGATGGAGGGTTTGGTGCTCATTCATCCGTGGATCAGCCCTCTTATCGACGAGGATTTCTTGGGGATCACTCCTCAATTTGATCTAGCTGACCGTGCACTGCGGCTTGTGGTCCGGCTCAGGCAGCCGTTCGGAGCGCTGTTACTCGCCTCGGAGAGTCGCGTGCAGTGCAAACGTGTCGCGATGGACAGTTTCATCAAGGTTCAGATCCGGGCGGAGACGCCGTTGAAGGAATTGATGGACAGTATTCGTACAGTCGACGTTCAGTAATCGTGCATTTCTGGCTTTGGATCTGTCCTCCATTGTATTTTAGGCTCGGAACGTATCCCGTCTGTCTGTTGATGTTTGAGTAGTTGCTTTATCCTGCTCAAGTTAAAGTTATATTTCCGCTTTTCCCTCGCTCGCTCGCACCCATGACACCGTCTAAACAAATCGTACATCTGGACCATCACTCGATCTCAATTGTGCGAGTCGGCGGGCATGATTACATATCCAATCATCGGATCTCGTAGAAAACGACCTCCGGGATTTTTCTTCTATGTCACTCGAATCCTCCTCGAATGGCGGAGACTCTGGGACCCCATGTTGTCACTGCCGTGGGTATGTACTGTACCGCATGGCAGCGCCATATGGGGGCGGGCGACTCCAACCGTCTCTTTGCCTTGTCCAAAGACGGCAACATTCACTCTCTGGACGTGTCCACCAGGAAGACGCTCGCAACATGGCATTCACAGCGACGACAAACCAACTTGTATTACACTGGCATGCAACGACACGGTCATCGTAGCCTCCGCTAATTCGTCGCTCTCACTCTGGGACACCACGACACATCACCAAATCACCGTCATCCACCACTCCCATGACATCGAGTCCATGGCCATCTCGCCAAGCTACACCATTGCGACCGCGGGAGGCTACAACATCACGCTGCACAATCTCTATGACGTTCTTCCCTTATTCTACCGCGACAATGTGAGTAACGTTGCTCGTGTAAGATCATGTCCTTATCAATCTGTCCTTTGCTGCTCCAGGAGCGCTTGACGCGAGAAATACGGTGCTTGAAGGTTGAAAAGAACGATCTCGAAGACACGGTCCGGTCCCTACGTGCACAAAACTCTTGTCAAAGTATGCTTAGTACCAACTATGTGATTCTGCGGCGCTGATATTGGTTTCCACCAGGGGACGATATAACGAATCTTGAAAAAACTGTTCCAGAACTCCGTAACTGGCAACTTGCTACATCCAACAAGGAAAAAGAGAGCCTCCATCAAAGCTCAAGTGCGTTCTCTTCACCTTCAAACCCACTTCGTTGACAGACCCACTTATTAGATCGCAAAATCACCCACCTCGACGAATTGGATAAGGATCGAAAGAGACGACAGGCAGACCGTCCTGTGGCTGCTGCACCCCGACGACCAGTCGAGACGGCACGCGAGTACCTCGCGTCGCGGGATGGATCTCCTGGTTTGCGATGATGGCGACAAGGATATTCAAGATGAAGAGCGACCACAGCCGTTAAAAATTATAGTCAATTCGCCAACACGAGTTGCCGAATTCCCCAGTGAAGCGAGTGCGTGTCCCGGTGGCATCATCAAGCCAAAGACGTGCGTCGGGTGTTGGAGCCGACCGTGGAACAAGTGGTGCAAAGGGCAAGGAAGATAGTGGTGCTGAAATTTTACTAGAGCGTGAACATGGATGGCAACCCAATTTTGACGACGCTCAGGAATGTATATTATAATTTGTTTCTTATGACGGTGCTAGGTTCAATGCGATAATGTATTGAGTATTCATAGTTTCGCCTTTCCGTTGCAGTTCTCCCCACAGGTAGTACCAACTAGACCACTACCTTCTATTCAGGAACCGTTGCATTTCTCTCTGTACGCCGGATGACTCGCGTTCGCTGCGTTGGGTCCAAAAACGCAACTCAAGGTGCACAAAATGATACAACCATGCGTGCGTGACAAGTTCTAGGTTAGCCTAAAAAGACCAAGTCAACGTTCTGTCAAACGATCGCGACTCCCGCGCCCCCTCTCGCCTGTGCCGCCTTCGATCCTCCAGGACACTGGATGGAGGACGTGTCGCAGGCTCTCCCATTCACAGCCTCTACGCAGGCGCTTCTTGAAGTGCCGTCGTACGTGTCCTGCATGCGCCCACCCTTTCGTGCCGCCACGCAGACCCGGTTAGGCCAGCTAAGTTCATGGACGCGGACTTCATGGATCTACTCTTGTCCGACAGACTGTTGGTTAAGAATTGTCCGATCCGGTGGTCGGATCCGATCGCGCTCGATGTATTCGCGCAGACACTGGGTCTGTACACCAATGAGATACGCGTAGAGTTCGACGCTGCGTTATCCGTCGCCCCGTTTATGAGTGTGCTGGAGAGGGTAGAAGGCTCGGGGATGATGCGCGACTCCGACCGCCAGGAAAAGATGCGCTGAAGCATGTAAAAGGGCTGCACAGCTCCTATGTTGCCTGTCAGGATGGCGTGAGCGATATCTGTCGCTGATATGAGTTTCACTAGCGATCCCAATGATTCATGATCTGCTGACCGCGCATATAAGTAATCTGCCGAATTTATAGCATTCATGAACGCGTTGGTGCACGCGGGTCTGACCGGTCACTCGTAAGGAGACAAGGGCATTCGAGCTAGTCAGTACTGCGACTAACACGAGTGTCATAACAGAGTATAGATTGAGAGTTGGCCTCGTCCGGGAGAGAGAAGAAAATACGGATATGCGTTATGCACGTGAGATGGGTAAGTTTGTTTCGAACTGTACCCCATACAAACATGGGAACGAAGCGGAAGGGAGAGATGATCGTTCAATATTCAATGATCATATGGAATGTGTTTTCAAAGAACATACCTCCATAACTGGTTTTGTATCACCCATCATTTCTCATTTCCGCGGTCTGTGTCTTCTAGAATATTGAACATGACCGGTGGTTCATCTTCAGGATGATAAACGTCGTTGAAGGGAGGAGGGTATGTGAAGATGCGCGTTTGTGGTGAGCGTGTGTCAAGTCTGTGCAGACGACGTGTCCCCTGATGGTGTCCCAGGGTTATTACATTTACCGCGTACAATTAGAAAGATCAACGGACGTGTGCGGTGTGGAAGAATTGCCTCTTGAGTGCGCCAGTCGAAATTCAGATAATTATGTTGCTAGCTCAGTTCTGTGGAGATAACAATCAGATAGTTGGAGAACCTGGGACGGAAAAATGTCGCAACGAGATGAGAAGAACCGACCTCGAAATCCTCGATAGGTGGGTTATCTTGCTCATATCATCGAGAATCGAGAAAGCCACGACCACAATAGCAATGGCACGTGCGCATGAAGGCGAGCGCCCAGGGCACAGGGTAACTGCGTGAGAGTGGGTGAACGTGCACGTGTATACCAGGCGACATTGAAGGGGCACTGAGAGCGAACGACCCAGACATTCTCTTTGTACTTGAACCTTAACCAGTATGGTTTCCAAGTTGCGCTTTTGGAAGAGGAATGGTGAGTAGTATGTAGGCAAGGCCATCGATGAACGGGACTGACGAGAGCAGCAGAAGCGAGTAGGGCGGACAGCCCACTTCCCTTGGACGCCGGCCATCAGGTGCAAGCATCGGCGACAAACGAAAGAGAGGTACAGACGGATCCTCAGGAATTGAATGAACAGGGCTCCTCATCCAATGTCGCAATTAACACGAATCCAATCGAAATCGTTGCTCAAGCTTGGATATATTCGGTCGCTTTTCTTGCTGATGGGCAACATGTCGTGAGCGGGGGAGAGGAAAATAAAATCCGACAATGGCGAGTGGAAGATGGCAAGGAGGTGGGGGAGCCGATGGACGCTGGGAGTGTTATTATGGAACTGGCAGTCACACAAGATGGCAAGTGGATTGTGTGTGGGACACAGAGTGGTCAAGTGATCGTCTGGGATGCGAAGAGCCACAAAAAGGTGGTCGAGTTCAACGCACACGACGAGGCGGTGCGTGCGGTGGACGTTTCAGCAGATGGGACGAAAATCGCCACGGGATCCTGGGACGAAACGCTCAGTGTCTGGTCGTTTTCCGATGGCCAGCGACTCCTCGGTCCATCTAAACACGACAATTGGGTGGTTGCAGTCAAGTTTTCTCCCGACGGACGACGCATCGCTACTGTCACTGGGAATCCAGACTCTGTTCGGATCTACGACGGCAGCAACGTCCTCGCAGACTTTTCAATCTCCGCCGCTTCCCTCGCCTGGGCCATCGACTCCAACCGCCTCTTTGTATTGTCCAACGACGGCAATATTCACTGTCTCGACGTGTCCACCAAAAAGACCCTCGCGAAATGGCTCATCCACAGCGACAACGAACCAAGGTGTATCGCACTGGCATGCAACGACATGGTCATCGCAGCCTCCGCTCGCTCGTCGATCTCACTCTGGGACACTACGACACTTCAACAAATCGGGACCGTTATCCACCACTCCCACTTCATCATGTCCATGACTATCTCACCGAGCTACGACATTGCGACCGCTGGAGACAACAACATCACACTTAGGAATCTTTATGACATTCCTCCCTTATCCTACCTGTCGGACGATGTGAGTAACGCTACTCATATAAGATCACGTCATTGACAATTTGTCCTTAGGTGCGCTTGGAGCAAGAGATACGTCGCTTGAAGATTGAAAAGCCGGATATTTACGACGTGGTAATGGCTCTCCGTGCCAGGGATCAAAGTGGGCTTATTATCTGAATCACTCCGCTGTGCTGATATTCATCCTCACCAGAGGAGGCTATAGCGAATGTCGAGAAAACTGTTCAGGAACTACGTGACCAGCTTGCTACATCCAACGAGGAAAAGACAGGCCTCAATGAAATGATCAAGTCGTATCGCGCACAGAATGAAACCTCAAGTACGTTCTCTCCGCCTCCCACCCCACTTCGTTAACACTCCCATTATTAGATCGCAAAATTACTCATCTCGACGAATCGGATAAGGAACTCCGCAGCGTGCTTGTGGCATCTCAAGGTCCAGTCGATCGATTGACCCAGACCATCAAGGCACTACGTGCTGACGTTGATACACCCGAAAAGAGCTCAGGTGCCTTCTGAACGATCTCGACTGACGGCTCTCTGACCTGTTTTCAGTATTCATTGCGCGAAAAATAAATGAGCTCGAGATTACCACCAAAGAACTCGGTAACCAATTCACCACATGCAAATATGCCCTCAGTGTATATGACAAGAAGCATGAGTGTGAGACTTTGTACGCCGACGGTCGCATATACGATGCTGCACAGCATATTGCAAACGAGGATCAGTGGCATAATAAACTAGTCGTCCAACATTGGCTGAAAGGTGAGCTCGTGCATCTTCTCCTAGAATAGTTTATTCAATCCCTACCGTCAGATTTCACACACCGATGCACTTCAAGGCTTCGGGAGGTCGGAGATCAGGCGTCAACTTCCAAGAAACACAACGAGGCTCTTTCAGCTTACTCCACTGTCCTGTCGCTTACTCCCTCGCATCCGGAAGATGTGGTGGCAGGATGGGCGACAAATATCAGTGACATCATAGTCAAATGCTGCAAGGCGCGAGTGGGCTTGTTGGAGGATGAGCTCGTACATACCACCCAGGTATGATTGATCCGCACAGCAGAGCGAGTTGATGGAGCTGACAGTACAGTCAGATCACTGAACGCGACCCATCGAACTACAAAGGGTACAAAAGGAAACATGCTGTATTGCATAGCCTCGGGCGTTACAAGGAGGCATTCGATGCATTTGAGATGATGCTGTCGAGGATGGAGAATTCACTCGACCCACAAGTTCGGGGTGAGTCGTTCTCGTTCATGTTGCGCATACAACGTGGGCTGATTTTTGTCGACAGCCATGCGGAATTGTTATCTCGATACGACTCCAATCATTCGCCAGGTCGTCGAGCAGACCATCCATGACATACCCCGAGCACTCATTGACACCACTACTGGTCGTCTCTGCGATAAGTCAATGCAAGCCGCAGCTTTCGAACAAGTCCCCATATTCAATGAGTTGCGGTCTTTCATGATAACCCGTGATCGGCTCGACCTTGCACGCACCCAGAGGGAGGTGGAGAAATTTTACGAATACGTGATGTTCTCGCACAGGTGGCAACCACCTGAGCCATCATTCCAAATGGTCGAGAATACCGTTATCTATGGACTACCCACATCTGCCACGATCGACAAACTCGTCAACTTCTGCAATCTCGTGCAGTCTCGCAGGTTCCGGTGGGCGTGGAGCGACACGTGCTGTGTCAACCAGAGCGACAAAGGAGTTCAGCAAGAATCAGTCGTTGCCATGTTCCAGTGGTATTGTCGTGCGGCACTGACTATCGTCCATCTTCTTGGAGTTTTCTCGGAGTCGCAGGAGCCCGGGTCTCTGTGGAAGAGCATCTGGAACACGCGCGGGTGGACATACCAGGAGTACGTCGCATCAAGGGTTGTCCAATTTTATACAGAAGATTGGAAGCCGTACCTCGGTTTGGAGATATTCAATCACAAGGAATCACCTATCATCCTCGCAGAGATGGAACAGGCAACTCAGTTTGCGACTCAGGCTCTTGCAACACTTCAGCCGGGGTTGACGAGGGTGCGGGAGAAGCTCTACCTCGCTTCGAAGCGCCAAACCACACGGAAGGAAGATATCGCATACTCTCTGTTCGGTATCTTTGATGTCGCTCTCCCAGTCATATATGGGGAGGGCATGCGAGCAGTCGGTCGTCTGTTGGAACACATTCTCACGCGGTCGGCCAATGTCA
>JBBPOJ010001620.1:0-12396 GCA_038091395.1 Leccinum rimulosum | reverse complement strand
AATCACAAGCCGACGGTTTTATCGACGAGGACCACGTGGAATCGGAAAGACAGAGTGCGCTATCGTTCAGAGCACCATTGCCTTGGCTGGCGAAGGTCGAGGACTTGTCTTCAGAGCATGATTGCGAATTCACGATCGTGCTCGAGGTCGCGAGGATCGAGTGGGGAACGAGACGTCGAACTCGGTGCCTCAAACGTACACAGAAAGAGGACGAACATGCTCCAGAGAAATTGTACATTTGCATGTCCGCACCGGTGTCATCAAACCGTCTGGGTGGAGGGGCGAGGTAGGGGATGACGGAGAATGGAATGTGTGAAAGGAGTCTTCCAGGAGACGGGTTTGCGGAGGTGTTGCTCGGAGCACCCACCGGGTTGAGTAACACTGCTACGGTCAATTTCTACCACATGTCCGTCAAGGTGTGTGATATTGCGCTTAAAACCAAGGAGGCTCTGCAAGAAACAGGTAAGCAGGTGTCGGTACACCTTGACGGGAGGGATTTGTTGCATACCTCATCGATGCCAATCGTCTCTCGCCAGTAGAGCGTACTCTCTATCCTCCGCCAACCACCCACCTCCTTCTGACTGCGTACGCGCAGAATGACATCACCCGGTTCCCAGTCCGGACTCTCGTCTCCCTCACCATCAAACACTACGTCATGTCCCTCGGGCATGCCGGGATAGATGTCCAATGTATAGTGTTGTGTATGCTCGACGATTTTGTTGCCGTTGCAATGCGGACATTTCTTCACGATCACAGTCCCGCGTGCGGGGTGGGAATCACAAGCCGACATTTTTATCGACAAGAACCACGTGGAATCGGAAAGACAGAGTGCGATATCGTTCAGAGCACCATTGATCCGGGTGCCTTGGCTGGCGAAGGTCGAGGACTTGTCTTCAGAGCATGATTGCGAGTTCACGATCGTACTCGAGGTCGCGAGGATCGAGTGGGGAACGAGACGTCGAACTCGGTGCCTCAAACGTGCACAGAAAGAGGACGAAACTGTGCATTTGCATGTCCGCACCGGTGTCATCAAACCGTCTGGGTGGAGGGGCGAGGTAGGGGATGACGGAGAATGGACTGTGTGAAAGGAGTCCTCGAGGAGACGGGCTTGCGGGGTGGGAATCACAAACCGACGTTTTTATCGACAAGAACCACATGGAATCGGAAAGACAGAGTGCGATATCGTTCAGAGCACCATTGATCCGGGTGCCTTGGCTGGCGAAGGTCGAGGACTTGTCTTCAGAGCATGATTGCAAGTTCACGATCGTGCTCGAGGTCGCGAGGAACGAGACGTCGCGCTCGGTGCCTGAAACGTGCACAGAAAGAGGACGAAACTGTGCATTTGCATGTCCGCACCGGTGTCATCAAACCGTCTGGGTGAAGGGGCGAGGTAGGGGATGACAGAGAATGGACTGTGTGGAAGGAGTCTTCGAGGAGGCGGGCTTGCGGGGTGGGAATCACAAGCCGACGGTTTTATCGACGAGGACCACGTGGAATCGGAAAGACAGAGTGCGTTATCGTTCAGAGCACCATTGCCTTGGCTGGCGAAGGTCGAGGACTTGTCTTCAGAGCATGATTGCGAGTTCACGATCGTGCTCGAGGTCGCGAGGATCGAGTGGGGAACGAGACGTCGAACTCGGTGCCTCAAACGTACACAGAAAGAGGACGAACATGCTCCAGAGAAATTGTGCATTTGCATGTCCGCACCGGTGTCATCAAACCGTCTGGGTGAAGGGGCAAGGTAGGGGATGACGGAGAATGGACTGTGTGAAAGGAGTCTTCGAGGAGACGGGCTTGCGGGGTGGGAATCACAAGCCGACGGTTTTATCGACGAGGACCACGTGGAATCGGAAAGACAGAGTGCGCTATCGTTCAGAGCACCATTGCCTTGGCCGGCGAAGGTCGAGGACTTGTCTTCAGAGCATGATTGCGAGTTCACGATCGTGCTCGAGGTCGCGAGGATCGAGTGGGGAACGAGACGTCGAACTCGGGGCCTCAAACGTGCACAGAAAGAGGACGAAACTGTGCATTGGCATGTCCGCACCGGTGTCATCAAACCGTCTGGGTGGAGGGGCGAGGTAGGGGATGACGGAGAATGGACTGTGTGGAAGGAGTCTTCGAGGAGACAGGCTTGCGATGCTCGCCATGCGACAGTCCCAAACCTTGACTACCTTGTCGACCCCTGCACTCGCGACCACATATGGACGGTACTTGTTCCAATCTATGGAGAGGAGCTCCGCACCCGAGGCTGGGATGGTGAGGACAGCGGCCGAGACGGGGTCGGTGAAAGCGTTGGAGGCGGGACCACACCCAGCCACAAACTCGGTATGGGGATCGTGGACATACAGCAGGTTCGATCCCCCCGGGGCGGGACTCGTGTTCCATCTACATCACAAAAAGATGCGTTAGATGCATCCGGTAAATATCGCACCACACACGACACGTACATCCGACAAGTCATATCATAGCTCGCCGTCGCCAGGATATCCGGCCGATGAGGACTCCACTGAACCATGCGAACGGCGTATTCGTGACCGGGCAACTGTATCTCGCACACGCCACCGACAGATTGGCTGGTCGGAGGGGAGGGGTGGGAATCACAAGCCGACGGTTTTATCGACGAGGACCACGTGGAATCGGAAAGACAGAGTGCGCTATCGTTCAGAGCACCATTGCCTTGGCTGGCGAAGGTCGAGGACTTGTCTTCAGAGCATGATTGCGAGTTCACGATCTTGCTCGAGGTCGCGAGGACCGAGTGGGGAACGAGACGTCGAACTCGGTGCCTCAAACGTGCACAGAAAGAGAACGAACATGCTCTAGAGAAACTGTGCATTTGCATGTCCGCACCGGTGTCATCAAACCGTCTGGGTGGAGGGGCGAGGTAGGGGATGACGGAGAATGGACTGTGTGAGATGAGTCTTCGAGGAGACGGGCTTGCGGGGTGGGAATCACAAGCCGACGTTTTTATTGACGAGGACCACATGGAATCGGAAAGACAGAGTGCGATATCGTTCAGAGCACCATTGATAGGGCTTGTCTCCCAAGCATGATTGCCTCGTTAAAATCCGTGATATCTCCAAGTCCATCGGAGGGGCAGTGTGACATTATTCAACGACTTTGGTCGATCCGGGTGCCTTTCTGGGCAAAACTCCAGTGCTTCTTTGAAATACACGGTTACTTCTTCGATGTCCCCTGTCGCTCCTAGATGGTTGTAAAGACGCCGGAGATGAGTGGCAAGGAGAGTTAGTGAAATTTATCGCATATGCTGACCGGGCGCAATCAAGGACGACTGCCTTCTCATCATCCCGTCCCCTTGCTGAAACTTCGCGAACGCGGACTCTGCTCGTGAAAGGATCTGATCGATTAAGGATCCAATGGAGTCTGTCTGACCCGATTTCACTGCGGCTCTTCTTGCAGATAAAAGAAAATCGGCACCTTTTGATTTCATCTTGTCTCACTGACGGTTAGGACGGGGGAGAACTGGAAATAAGAATAAGCAAGTGAGATAGCGGACCTGCACAGTTACAACTCCGCATCGCCCTCACAACAATGATTGCCACGTCTGTTCGGCGCGCGCATAGCTGAGTCACGAAGCGAGATGTGAGGGAGGTGTCGTTGGGCACCAAACGAGGGGCGATGGACGCGTTGGCATCGTCGTTGGCAGCTGCAAAGGCGCGTGAGGAATGATGGAGGTGACGGCGAGGTCGCACGAACCGAGAGCCACGACGAGAGGTGGTTAACGTGCTCGACCGGCGTGTCGAGACGGGTACCGATGGTACTGGTGATAGGCTTCCGTTGTCAGACGATCCTATCGCGTTTAGGAGGTCGCCTAGAGGCGACGGTAAAGGAGTTGGCGGTTGTAGCAAGACTTGCCGTTGCGTAGTATTGCTGCCCCGGTTGGGCACGTTATTTGCGTAAATGAGAGTCGAACCCTTTGCACGCTCACGGCACGGTCCCCTCCCCCAATCTTTTACGTGTGCGCCCGAAATGGCTACACCGCGCTGCCAAGTCGAAAGGGAAACTGACTTGGGAAGCGAAGGCGTTGTGAGGAAGAACAGCGACTCGGAGTGGGGTCGGTTCAAAATACAGCGGCTGTGTGATTGCGAGCGAGCCGATTACATCATCGATATGAGGGGCCAGGTGCGTGGGGTATCAACGAGGTCGTTGTGTACTTTCCCACGATATTCACTGCCGCCTGATCGTCAACACCATGCGAATCTGATCTGATGTAAGTCCTCTGTTCCTGTGCTTCACGAACGCACCGGGGCCTGCGCGAAAGGACGCGGACGAATCTCATCTTGCCTCATTCAGAACCGGACATGCCCAATGATGATATTGAACAACCCGTAGGGGATATCAGACGGTCAGTACGTAGAACTGAATGCGACCGATCCCACGTAAGGTACGCCTCGAGGTTAATGAATCGGAGCCACGTATACTGAACGAAGATACTGCCTTGCGCGAACCCTGGCACCCAGCACGACGCGATCGAGAGCTAAAGTTGGCACGCCGTCGACTCATTTGTTTTACATTGCGAGTCGTACCATATACGGGCGGTCAAGCCCAAGCCCATCCAAAGCACGCACGCGCATGGTATCTCTCAGCCTTTTCAACGCCTCCACGGCGCAGCTTGCGGTTGCCGACACAACCGACCGCCGGACTGCAGCCTTTCACCGATTCCGCGTATCCCCACCAAATCTGGTGGGTCACTTACTATGTACTATGGAAATCAGACGGAGGTGGAGCCTTTAGGCGGGAATCTCATCATTCGGGATATTCGCAGTACATACATGATAGTCGTAGTAGTACATGAAATGGAAAAGTACATGAAATGGTGCACAGACTCGGAGTATACCTCTCAAAGCTCAAGCGAGGCTAGAATCATCAAATCCCGTTGCGCATTGGCCGCAACGTCTTCCGGCACGTCCGCCAGCTCACCTGCAGTAACATTACGGAAGAAACCTGACACGCGTAATATGTTCACCAAAGTGACAGTCCTCCATGCGATGTCCGCCCGCCTTTGCGCCCTGTTGACAGCGAATTCGAGACACGTGAGCAACTTACATAAGAAGTTCCGAGTCAGTATCATTCTTCAAAGCGGGCGGGATTTGAACTTACAACACTGCAACCGAAGACAGTCAGTCCCATATCTAGGTGACGTATTGGTTCTAGATAAGAAAATCCATCGCCGCCGGTGACTTCCTTGAAGACGCCGAGGAAGTCTTGGTCGTTTCCCGGAAAGAATGCCCAGCGTAGGAATAAATCCGGATAGATGCTTTCAAAATACAGCGGCTGTGTGATTGCGAGCGAGCCGATTATCAGGTAGATCCATCAGTAGAATCTAGTAGACTCACTCGTTGCTGCGCAAATGTGCCCGGGATGTCTTCGTAATCGTGAAATATACCAAACCCTTCGTTATCCCCTTTCCATACGATGGATTCGCGGGTCCAAGTCAAACTTGCCGCAGTCGAACGAACTTGGAGCCGATTGACGACGATGAAGCCGCCAGCGACAGCAATCCTGCTGACGACGTTGCGCAGGATATCGCTTGCTAGCTGTTAAGAGTTAGCAAGTAGAAACGCACGTGATAGTAGGTATGGATACACTTACGAACGTTGTGATTCCATCTGTGAACTGTTTGTTGCCCATACTCGTAACCGTGGAGACAATGGTCCCGGTACGGAGTTTCCACGGGATGGAGACTATCGACGAGTTAATTACTGGGTACTAATTGATATGTGTGCTCACCTTTTTCGAAACGTTTACCCTTCCGCAGGTATTCGCAGTGTAGCCGCGTCAACTCGCCTTCCCAGAAATCGGTAGATCGAGGCTGAAGGCGATCGGCAGCGAGATGCTTCCACGCGATTACAGACAAGTGGCCGGATAATTTCTTCCAGTTCTCACAGCCTGCCGCGTTGAAAGCGCGCAGGAAAGGTACTGTTGATGATGTAGTTAGCATAATTTAGTAGGTAATAAGAATGAGACTTACTGTCTCGTGCGTGGATGAACGCGATCGCGTCATCCGTTGAACGTTGTAATCCGTCGATGTCCTGTGCATCTCCGTTTCCATTCCCGGGTCCGGGAGTTGGTTGGTTATTACCAGGTGCGGCGGTCCCGGTGGGGGGTTTCGAATTGGCTGGCGACGGGGCGACCTCGGGGAGAAATTCGGACGTGTAGTGCTGAGCGAACATTTCGGCGAGGTTGCTCCCCTCGGCTCCGTGAAGTGGGGGAGGGTAAGAGGAAGGGGTGGGAGAAGACTGAGACAGAAGATCGAAAGCTTGTGTAGCATGACTGACGACAGGGGCAGCTGGCGAGGGAAGGAGGAAGGGTGGGATATGATGAGGTTGAGAGCTTAACGGAAGGGAATCTTTTGCTAAAGTAGCGTCACCGAACTCCGTGTCAGTGTTGCCTGACTGCCAGCCTGAGTATAACGCGGCGGTGCCAGTGTGCGAGTGGAACAGCTCCAAATTATCGACGAGGTGAGCGACCATATTGTTCTGGCCGTCCGTGGGAAACACATGGTCGGACGATGTCGATGAGAGGGGATTCGAGTCGGCCATGTCAGTGGTCAGATGGGGGGGAGAAAGTGGAATGTTCAGCGACCTGGCAGCGAAGCGTTAATGAAGGGCCGCGTTAAGGATCCGGGCGACCTTACGCGTGACGACTGGGAGGAATATGAGAGTTCTGAACTCTCATATTCTTCCCAAACCGGCTGGTACATGTAATAGGCCATGATGACCACTGGCTGCTGGCTATCTGAGGTGATCAATATGTTACGCGTCACTTTAGGAAGCATATTCAATTGAAGTACCCCAATGATTGGATCATGAAATTCTTCCTAAACCGGCCAGCCGAGACTGGCCTTGAAGGAGGATCATTATAGTTAGACGCTTTAGGACTAGGATGGAATACCTCACGGTGCGCTTCGACGAGATCCTTCCTAAACCGTCAAGCCGAGACTGAACGTTGAACGGCGATTTGAATGCGTTGATTAAGACGCCATCTTGTTCCCACCCATCGCACCGAAGCTCGGATTCTTCCGGCGTTGGTAACCGAAGGACCTTTGGGTCGAAGCTCGACGGGGGGGAATGTGGTTGCACTCAGCGACCTGGCAGCGAAGCGCTAGTGACGGGCCGCGTCGAGGATCCGGGGCGACCTTACGCGAAGTTTCAAGTAAGTTACGCCTGACGACTGGGAAGAATATGAGAGTTCTGAACTCTCATATTCTTCCCAAACCGGCTGGTACAGGTAATAGGCCATGATGACTACCGGCTGCTGGCTATCTGAGGTGAATATTGGTTATATTCTTCCTAAACCGGCCGGCCGAGACTCAACGGCGATTAAGACGCCATCTTCAAGTTGTTCCCACCCTCGGATTCTTCCGGCGTTTGTAACCGAACATCGTAGGGTGGCCCGGGTCTCAAGATAAACCCAAGACTTCAAGGCCAAAAGGCCTATTCGTTTGAGAAGACGAACGACGAATGCACTCGTAAGGTAATATTACTTAGGACCTGATCGAATCATATCGAATCATCCTCTACAAGTTCGGAGACCCTGCCAAGAACCCTCCTGTAGTCGCACTTACGTTTCACAGCGAAGACGCCTCTAGAGAGTGAGGAAGACGTCGAGAATGGTTCGTGGTCGAAAAATATGCTTCGAAGATGGCTGAGAAATCCTGCAATGCTAGTGGACTCCAGATCGCTTACTGACATTGTACCGGACAACGGGTGAGTGAAACATAATTCTCAATTTCTCATGCGCAGGACTGGCGTTCATGCGTCGGTCATCCAGGGGTGCTCAGTGCGATATTCCTCATCTTCAACAGGGTAATCGGAACAGGGTATGTTTGCTTTCGTCGGGTGGGAGATGTGCTGACCGTGTTATCTTAGCGTATGAGCTTCATCATGTGGATTCTCGGTGCTTTGGTCGCTACTGCAGGAACTGCTGTGTTCGTCGAGTTCGGGACAGTAAGATCTATTCTAGGCTTCGCTATCACTATCTCTCAATTGTGCTATCATAGGGTCTTCGAGTACATCTTTCGACACCCTGCATTCATGATCACTTGCATTTACGCAGTGTATACCCTGTCCACTGTAAGCGTCGTCCGTCTTGTCGTACACTTTTGTAACCAGCATACGTGAGTTGCTTGATCATACGGTGCCTCTGAGAGACGCGACTGATGCACTCTAGTTACCCGTCGTCGTCGCGCTCATGATGGTTTTGTTGGGCATTGTTTACTGGTTCATCGTTTTCCGCTGGATACCCCGAAGGAATGGACACACGCTCTAACATTGTAGTGACGGTCATTGAGGACCGTCGACGGTGTCTCACGGAAAATGTTTAGACAAATCATCATGGGGATCACGGGGATGGAGGGTGATTAGATGTATTTGCCTACGCTACTTTGCTAGCGATGGATATACTACCGGTTTGATGACGTCAATATATAGCATGCACTGAGTGATAGACATAGCTCTAAGCTCTGCTTGGGACCAATTACTTTTGCCGTGTCACGGTGGGAGTTCCGAAGTCCGATTGGCGAGACATGGGACTGATCCGAAACGGTGTGTCTGCTTGAAAGAAGTTTGAGCGATATAGCTAACAGGATTGGTCGACCAAAACTTGTAATGCAGTAGCACGTCATCGATTCATCCTCGTCCCAACCACTAGCACCCTTTCACTCTGCCCACTGCCATGACCGACGACGCACACGCTGTCTCGCTCGTCCTGCCACAGTGGATGCGGTCAAGGACATAACCTTTGGAAGCGTACATATTCAGGGCCTCCGTGGAATTTTTCTTGGTATAAACATGTACATAGATCGCAGGCACGACCTCCAAGCTGTTCGAGCACCCTCTCGAAATCCGATCTCACCAAAGTCAGACTCCAGTCTCAAGTGCTGGATGCAACCGCAAGGTTTAAAGGACTCATAGTAGACTGTCTCGTTCAAACGTTCTAAAATGAAGGCGTACGATGGCTCTATCGTGTAAGTCGTCCGTTTTGTCTGGTATAGGCATGTGTGCTAACTTGAACGTTTACTGAAGGGGTTTCCCACCGGTCCGAGTCGTAGGCGCTATGGTCGAGAACGCGTCTTTATTCGTGTCGTATAGCCAGCTACAGCATGTCATACGATGGATCACTGGAAGAGCGACTTCCCAAGATCTCACACTTCCTCAACTAGCCATTGCCGGCGCTGGCGCTGGCGCTATCACGAGTTTTCTCCTGTACGTGCCAAAACGACCTCGAGTTTCTCCTTTTGTTGAATGTATAGCTTTAGTACTCCTGTCGGCGAACTTGTAAAGTGCAAAATGCACGTCCAAATGCTTGCCGTGAACGCCTCTGGAGCGCAAACCGGACCAACTTCAGTCGGAGCCGGAGCCACCGTAAAACCTCAAACACTCCTCCCTGCCCCACTCGCTGTTTTAGGATCTGTCATTCGAAACGACGGTTTCCGCGGTCTTTGGCTCGGTCAAACGGGAACTCTCATACGAGAAACTGGAGGCGGTGCCGCCTGGTTTGCGTGCAAAGAGTTCGTCGGCACGTACCTCATTCAACGACGCGCAAAGCGCACAGGCGGGCCTCTCGCTCGCAAAGATATACTCCCGTGGGAGTCAGCCGTTTCGGCTGCCGCGGCGTGCGCTGGTGCTGTATTCAACTTTTCCCTCTTCCCCGCGGACACCGTGACAGTCAAGAGTACGATGCAGACGGAGGAGGATCTGCGATTACGCAGCAAGGGGGGTTCCTCGGCCGGCAGCGAGCATAGTAGAAACAATCAAAATCAAAATCATCGAGACTGCAGACCCTCCCGACTGCGGCGGGAAGTTATGAGATCAGCAACCCATGAATAAGAAGACGAAGCATGTGATACGCGTACCAGACAAGTTGACTAAATCCGAATGTAAAGTCATTGTCATTGTAAACGAAAGTTGGTCGGCCGATCGAGTTTTCTCGCCTAGAAACCGCTTGGGTTTGAACTTTGCTGGTTTGATTGTAACACCTCCAGGTTAGAAATGAAGTTACGACTGTAGTAGAATGGAAGACACAGTTCGTGTTTTGGGCCGGTGCAAAGCAAGTCAGTCGCTCACCTTATGCACACTGCTGTCTAACTGGACGGGATCTGACGAGTTTTTTCATCCAGGTCGCCTCTGCTCATATTGACAGACCTCACAAATATTTCTCACTGAGGAGGCACTCAGTGGAAATCCTCACGAACAAGAAGCTGATCACGATTAACGTGAGATCTATCAGTACTGGTGTGACGAGTCACTCGATCGTAGCAAGATCCGTTGCGAGTGCCGATTGAATTTACTTAAGCGAAGATACATAGACCAGTATGACGTTTGGACCGGTCCTCTCGGACGGGACGTTTATAGTGCATGAGTAGTACTAATCAACCTCTGATCCCATTTCGTGGGAGTCGGAGATAATCGCGAACACTGCTCCAAAGAAGGAAATTCTGAAAAGTTACATTCATGCGTAATAACCGACGGGTATTCGAATGCCAACTATGCATTATCCAGAGTCCGAGACCCAGTCAGGACAATCAAGCTCGCAGCACCACTGGCGATGTGTTTTGTGGCGTTCGGGTTTCTATCTGTGAACGTCGCTGTATACTTTGCGGTTGTCTAAAGCAGACATGCTAAGACTTTGGGGGTCTCATCCCTGCGTAAGAAAGTTCGTCGTAGCTTTGTTTGGTATGCAACTAAATCACCGAGTGGGACCCCTCCGTAAAATCTTCCTAAACCGGCCAGCCGAGACTAGACTTGAAGGAGGATCATTATAGTTAGACGCTTTAGGACTAGGAAGGAATACCTCACGGTGCGCTTCGACGAGATCCTTCCTAAACCGTACAGCCGAGACTGAACGGCGATTTGAATGCGTTGATTAAGACGCCATCTTGTTCCCACCCATCGCACCGAAGCTCGGATTCTTCCGGCGTTGGTAACTGAAGGACCTTTGGGTCGAAGCTCGACGGGGGGTGCACTCAGCGACCTGGCCGCGTCGAGGATCCGGGCGACCTTACGCGAAGTTATGCCTGACGACTGGGAAGAATATGAGAGTTCAGAACTCTCATATTCTTCCCAAACCGGCTGGTACAGGTAATAGGCCATGATGACTACCGGCTGCTGGCTATCTGAGGTGAATACGTGGTTATATTCTTCCTAAACCGGCCAGCCGAGACTCAACGGCAATCTGAACTTGAGGAAATGATCAACGCTTTAGGAAGAATATCTCACGGTGCGCTTCGACGACTCGGAGAACCTTCCTAAACCGTCCAGCCGAGACTGAACGGCGATTTGAATTCTGCGTTGATTATTAAAGCCGTCCTCATTTAATAGGGCTGCGCAATCTCTCACCTGACCTTTTTCGTCCGGCGGAGACAACTTGGCCACGGTGTCGATCAAGTCAACTTGGGGCTTAGAGTTTCAGCCTGGCCCTACTAGACAATCGTGTTTTTCTTTGTTTTTTGTTTTGTTTTTGTTTTTGTTTTTGTTTTTTCATGTGGCCGACGCTTCAGTGATATGCTCTCCGGTTGCCCACCTCACCTGCAACATAATCTCAGGACCGTACCCTGAGTGGCCTATCATTGATTCATTGACAATAACTTGTTACCGTCTTCGCACTCGGTTCTTCAAACGTCTGTCTTGCAGTTTCTCTCTTCATCAGAGCCTGGCACCAGCGCTCGATCATCTCCTGGTAGTAGAGAGGTCGGTCCTGCAAGGTTAACTTCAAAAGTGATATCAGAACTGTAGATATAGGAGCCAAATTAACAGAGCATACCGATTGGCTGTCCTCTGCCGATGCACTGGTATAGTTTCGGGGAGTGTGGTTTGGCCGACATATCGACGATGTCACCGTTTGTGGAGTATCTTTAGGTAACAGGACCTGAACCAGGCGGGGAACGGAGCACATTTGTTTAGGACAGCAGTGTCGTGCCGGGGAAATAAGAGGGTATGTTTGGATGCTCATGGACTCGACAAACATACTGTTACAAAGTGGCGAAGAGGAGAGGTGGCGGAAGTGGTACCTAAACGTTGCGAGAATGTGGCATACTTATTCAATTGTAAATAAAATTAAACACAGCTTTCTCTACATATACGTGCGTTTCAAATCGGCGACTCTGTGGTCTCAACCAGCCAGTTTGGGTATGATGATGCGGCGACCCTCATGGAATCGTATCTGGTTTTTGTGCTGGATTGAGGTTCGGCTGTGTAACCGTGTGTTCGGTGACCAACGCGAGCTTCGGTAGGATGAATGAGGCATATCATAGTATCTCACCGAGTGCGAAGACGGTAACAAGTTATTGTCAATGAATCAATGATAGGCCACTCAGGGTACGGTCCTGAGATTATGTTGCAGGTGAGGTGGGCAACCGGAGAGCATATCACTGAAGCG
>JBBPOJ010001619.1:0-12400 GCA_038091395.1 Leccinum rimulosum | reverse complement strand
TGCCATCCCCCAAGGCCCTCGATGCCATCGGTACAAACCTCCAGCACCAGTTCGAGGGCCTCAGTCTCAAAATTCCTTACAAACCAATACTGGACCCTTCGTACGAGGACCTCCGTCGATTCTGCCTTAACTTGCGCAAACAGGCAAAGGACGAGACCGTTTGTTTTTATTACAACGGCCACGGCGTGCCTAAGCCCACCCCAAGCGGCGAACTCTGGTGCTTCAACCGCAACTACACACAATATATCCCCGTCTCCCTCATGGAAGTACAAAGTTGGCTCGGATCTCCAGGCGTGTACATCTGGGACTGCTCCGCCGCCGGTAACCTTTTGACCAACTTCAACAACTTCGCAGAGCGCCGTGATCAAGAGGTGTTCACCACTCGCGGTGGTTATGTCGATGGTATGCAACCGTACATGAACTCTCTCCAGCTGGCAGCATGTCTTGCCCACGAACAATTGCCCTCGTGCCCAGAACTTCCCGCCGATATCTTCACGTCCTGTCTCACTTCCCCTATCGATATTGCCCTCCGATACTTCATTATGACCCATCAGCTGCCCAATAATATCACTCCAGATATGGTCATGCAACTCCCCGGTGATCTCAAGGATCGGAGAACTCCTTTAGGCGAGCTCAACTGGATATTCACCGCCATTACAGATACTATCGCATGGACCACCTTCCCTCGAGATGTTTTCACCCGCTTATACCGCTCTGACCTTCTCATCGCGTCCCTGTTCCGCAATTTCCTCTTGGCAGAAAGGATCATGAAGAATTATCATTGCACCCCTCACACTTATCCCGCTCTCCCCGCTACAAACACCCATGCACTCTGGGCTGCCTGGGATCTCGCTGTCGATACCTGTCTCAGGCAGCTTCCTGAATTGCTTGAAAAAAATCCTACAGCCGCAGGCGTTACAGCGAATTCTGCGGGGAAATTGAGTCCCAGTGGCGGGCCAGTCGGCCAGCGCGCTGTTAGTGGGTCACAGGCTGAGAAACCATACCAGTACATACCGAGCAGGTTCTTTACGGATCAACTCACGGCCTTTGAGGTCTGGATATCTCGAGGCGGCTCTGCGCTCACGAAACGGGGACCACTGTCGCTTCCTCCCCAGACTTGTAGCGGCTTTGACAACGCAGATGGTACGAACGGTTTTGTGACCCCCGTGATGGGGATTTCGAATTCTACTAGTCATCAGGCTGACCGAGACCTGGTACCGCGCAAGCCACCGGACCAGCTACCCATTGTACTTCAAGTCCTTCTTTCTCAACCACACAGACTGCGAGCCCTCATCCTTCTGTCTCAGTTTGTTGATCTGGGGCCATGGGCTGTCAACCTCGTTCTCACAATCGGCATATTTCCATACATCTCCAAGCTCTTGCAGGCCGCAGGCCAAGACCTGCGACCAGTACTCATCTTCATTTGGGCCCGCATCCTCGCAGTTGACCCCAGTGTCCAGGTCGACCTGCATAACACTCAGGGATTCAAGTATTTCGCCAACGTTCTGGCTCTCATGGAGGAACACCCCCAGCATGCTCTTCCAAATAGCGCAGAACACAAAGCCATGTGCGCATTCATCCTTGCTGCCGTTTCTCGGGACTATTACAACGGCCAAATGGCCTGTTGGAGAGAGCGCGTGTTCGACAATTGCTTCGACAAACTAGACGAGGGCGACTTTCTGCTCAGGCAGTGGTGTGCGCTGTGCATTGCTCAGATATGGGAAGGGAACGACGAGATCAAGGTCTATGGCGTTGACAGAGGCACTCAGGATAAGCTAATCCTGTTACTGTCTGATGACTCGCCGGAGGTCAGGGCTGCGGCTCTTTACGCACTGGGTACATTCATGGGCGCTAGTGGGTCTGCAAATTCTTCAAAACAGGGGGGTGGGGGCACTGGAACGCAGTACCAGCTTGAAGAACGGATTCATTTCCGCATGGAAGTGGCTGTCGCGACTGGTGCGACGCTTGCCGTGAAGGACGACGCGAGTCCAATGGTGCGCAAGGAACTTCTTATCCTCATCAGCTGTCTCGTCAAGGAGTGGAGAGGTTACTTTGTGATTTGCGCGTGGATTTACTGGGAAGAAGACAGGAAGTGGCGTTCGGACTCGAGTGCGCAGCCTCACGAAGAGGAAATGACCTCCATCGCTGTTAATGAGTGGTTGGACGTGTTTGGTGACGACGACGGAGCGCGAGAGGAGAACCGTGTTTTGCTTTCATCGTTCTTCACGATCTTCGTGGGCCTATTGGAGTTGACGACCGATCCGTATCACGAAGTCGCCGCCCTTGGACAGACTATCGCGGACTATATCATGGCTCTCCTCTTAGCTTCCCCATTCTACCGCCTCGACTGTACATCTCTCGATGTGCCACCCTCACAAGTCGACCTCAGAGGTAGCGCGGGCGGATCTCACTCTCGCGGGTCGTCCCTCCAGTCATCACCGCTTATGCAGCATCCGCCGTCTCCAGTGCTCTCCCGTCCGGGGATGACCCGCAGTGATAGCGTGACGACCACGTCGGGTGTTGCTTCCACCATTCGACGCACTTCCTCGTTTGCTAATGTCCTTCGTAACCTTGCGGGCGGCATCACCTTCCCGTCGACGGAAGACTCTCGGGCCCCTCCGTCTCCAATCCCGACCCAGTCTCGCCCTGACTTCCTTACCGCTTCCAGACCCCCTTCGCCAAACTATAATGTCGCACAATATACTTCACCTTATTCTCGTCCCCCTACGCCGACTCGGAGCGCAACGAGTACGACGCTTGTGGCCTCACAACCCCCTTCACCCACATACTACAAAGCACATCCTGATTATCTTCCCTCGCACGTCATGGAGGCGCTCATGGAAGAAGACATGGTGCGACTTCGTTCACGCCGAAGGGTAGCTATACATGGGAGAAGAGGCGGACCTGGTCACGGACCCAGTGGCGATCTGAGCAGTCCGAGCGGGAGTATATTCTCGGTCGAGTCAAACGGAAGCAACGTCCCGCTTGGGTGTGGAACTGGGAATGGACTCCGAGACGTTTTGCCTCTCAAAAGCTCGTTCTTTGATTGGTGTTGTGAGTATTTCAAGGAGCCGCAGATGAGGGTACGTTGTGTTTCCTTGTACTGTTATTTCGTCGCTCACTTGTCAATCGATCGTCAGCAAGCTGAGGCGGACGAACCTGGTAGCGTGCAATACAACTACCAAGTGTGGAGGCAGCAGCGCAACGAGCACGTTATTTCAGAGACCCAGCTGCAGGCACCTTTGGCAGGCGAGTTGGGTCTTGGAGCTACAAATCTCGGCTTGACTGACGTCGTTGATCCGCAGAACATTCTCGATGGGATCGCCCAGTGGCTAATCTGCAAGTCAGCAGCAATCCGCTTTGCATGACCCTGCACGCATATGATCCGCATCTCGTCGTCGCAAATGACACAGACATGATCAGGTTCGTTACATGTTTGGTCGCATACGACGCTATACTGACAGCTGTAGTGTGTGGGACTGGTCCCAACGGAAGCGATTGAATTACTTTTGCAACGGGAACCCCAGAGGAACGGGCATAACGTCGCTGCATATCATCAATCAGGACGTAGGGGGTATCATCATGGCGGGTTCAGGTCTGTTTTTTCTTCGTTTCCAACCCACCCGTTTTGTTGAAGCGCCTTCGCAGCTGATGGGGTCGTACGACTATATCGTAATTACGACCCGACTTTGGATCAAGGCCCATTACAGATGGTCAGCTCGTTCCGAGGTCTGACCGAGGTAATCAATGTGCGAAGAGGGAGTGGTCTCATCTTGGATTGGAAACAATCCGGGGGATCTCTCCTCGTGGGTGGCGATTCGAGAATTATCAGAGTCTGGGATGCGCATACTGAATCACAGGTTTTGGTAAAGTCTCGGCATCCGATCAATTGAACACCTGGTTGACCGAGCCATTTTAGGACTTGGAAACCAACTCGGAGAGCCCCCTCACTTCGATCGTTTCTGGGCATGGGTCGTCATCGACGTTTATTGCCGGCTTCGCGGATGGCGTCGTCAAGATGTTTGATCGCCGTCTTGAGGAGGAAGACGCCGTCGTGAGATCTTATCATGAGCATCACGCATGGGTGCAGAATGTCAGGTATCACCCGAGGATTGGTGGACAGTTCCTTTCGGCGAGGTATGTGGCATTGATCTCGTTAGTGTATCTGAAACGAGTCGTCTGCAGTCTCTCCGGCGAGGTCCGTCTATGGGACGTGCGAGCCTCCGACCGACCTGCCCAGACATGGGATTCACATCCCGCTGGCTTATCATGTTTCGACGTCCATCCCCAAACTGGCCTTTTTGCAACGTACGTAAAACGTTTCTTCTCCTGGGTCATCATTGGTGACGCTAGAATAGCACTTCCGCTCTCACCCCGACCAACTGGAGACATCAACGTCTCACGATACATTCGATATCGGATCTCAATTTCAGTCCTTTGACGACGCTCGGTCTGCCTACCAGTCTCTCCGTGTATCCAACGCGACCGCCATCGCCGTACATCCCCAGATTGACGTCCCTGGCTTTTCATCCCATGGAAATGTTGTACGCTGTTGGACAGCCTGATGGTTCAGGTACGCATAAATTCGCCTAGTTCATATGTTTGCCGCGTTTGATGATGGCCTCAGTCAGGATCACCGGATGCAAGTTCAACTAGCCAGGGATATAGACCAGGTTGTTTTGCAAGAGGTTATTTATGTCTCCTTGGTAGATTACATCTCAGCACGAATATCTTTCCTGATGTTTTTCTCGCCCATGTTATTCGCACGATTTGTCCCGATGTACTGTAGTTCCATCCTACGTTTGATAATTGGCATCGGGGGGAGATTCGGAGTTTGGATGTCGATCCATCACATCATGATGGGGTCACATCGTGTCCTGCTCAGCGCGGGTTCCAACGCCGGAGGCCAACTAGGTATCGGCACCTACGACGACGCACATGCGTTCACGCCCTGTCGATTCCGAAGCGCAGGGTGTGAACCTGAACCAAACGACCGATGCTCAAGCTCAAGCTCGAGTTCGAGCGACTGCCAGTGGCAACTCCCCAATCGCACCGCCAGAGTCGTCCAGATCGCATGCGGAGCGAACCATACGGTCCTGTTGCTCGAGAGCGAGGACGGGTCTATGACGTTGTGGGGCGCGGGAGATGGGCGGAGGGGGCAGCTCGGGACGGGGGATGAAGACGGGTATGCCGCAGTTGAGGCAGAGGAAGAGACAGAGACAGGGTCACGGGCAGGGGTAAGAGCAGCGGAGCTTCCTAATCCTGAACCACCACTAGCCGCGTCGGTCGTCTTTCGCCGGCTCGTCCTTCCCGAGTTTGCGATCCCGGTACGTGGTGGTGGTGGTGGTGGCACGCAGAGTGCGTATGCGCCGCGCATTGTCGCTGTTGCATGGGAGACGACGTACGTCGTGTTCAGGCGTCGCTCTGAAGGTGGCAGTTCGACTTGGGACTCGGACGTGCTAGTCTCCATGGGGTCGAACGACTTTGGCGCGCTGGGCGTGGACACCGGAGAACCATCGGAGAGGACTCGGAAGAAGGTTCGTCACGACGGTCCGAGTCGTGGTGGTCTGCCAGCGACGGGCGTGCCGCGGGTAATCGCATTGGACCACGTCTTTCCGGACAAGACGCCTGAACGACCCCGGGCGATACACGTGCGGTCTCTCCACGCCGGTCCACGTCACGTCATTGCAGAGCTCGTTGTCACGACGCGCTCCGACGCATCCGAGTCCTCCCCGCATTCACAGACCGTACTCGTTGGGTGGGGCGCCGCCAGACACGGACAACTCGGGCCGGACCTGAACGGGGCACGCTTCGTGTCTCGCCCGACGCTACTACCGATCGACGTGCACGAGGATCCGATGGTCTCGTGTGCGTTGGGAAACCAGCATACGGTCGTCTTACACGCGTCTGGGCGCATAACTGCCCTTGGATCAAACAAGCAGGGACAGATTCCCTCGATACTCGCATCGAGACGGCGTATACGCAGGCTCGGGTGTACGTGGAATGGTACATACATTCAAGCGGACGATGAGGGCGGACGCGTGTTGCTGTCGATGGGTACCAATGCTCAAGGACAGCTTGGTCGGAATCCTACCTGTGCAATCGATGCAATTGTCGGCCTCCCTCCAGAACGTGCTATATCGATTTTTGTTTGCGGGAGCGAACACGTCCTCATTGCGATGTCGGATACTCTGCAGGACGACTCGATCTTGGGTTTGGGTTGGAACGAGCATGGAAATATGGGATTGGGATCTCTGGGTAACGTTACTGTTCCAACGAAACTGTGGCCAAGGGAGGATATAGAAGCTTATAACAAATACCCGCAGAGGGTGATAGGTATTTGGGCAGGATGTGCTACGAGTTGGTTACTTGTTGAATGAAGATGCAAGAAACAAGAAAGAATGAGTGAGTTGCACTAGTTCGCGTCTTCGTCGAGCAGGCCCAGGTCCTCGTGGATTTGTCGGATAGTGGTTCCCCTGATAGCAGCCAGCTGTACATGAAAGGTAAGTATATGCGCACTGTTCGTCCGAATACTACCCTTCCGATGAGAATCTATGCGACGGAAACAACTGTCAGTTTCATGCCTCAAACAAAAGAATCCGTCCGACCTGCGTCGCATCCTTGCCTTCGTTGTAGCGATGAAGCAGCTTGATATGCCGTGAAACGATGTCTTCCGCGTTCTCGTTTGGTCTGGAAAAAATAGAGTGACCGTCGCAACGCGTATCAGAGTCAATGGGATGCGCATATACCCAAGTCTGCATTGCAGCGTGTCTATTTCTGCCTGGAGCTTTCCCAGGTACTCCTGCTGTTTCTGAAAGGCAGGGCGCGTCATCAAACGCTCCCAATGGCTGAATGGATGCACGTACCTTGGCAGATGTGCGTACGTACATCGTGGATACGGATAAACAGGGGTTAATATGACGCGCCCGAAGTAAATTACGCCAAACAACTGCTCTACCTTGTCATCGTCGCCCAACTTGAACATGGCTTGGAGGTGCACAGGAAGAACCAACGCTGAACTCATCGCCAACCTCACCAGAAATGGAATCATCACCACGGATCGTGTGGCCGAAGTATGCCTCGTTTGTTCCTACTCCTTTGAACCGACGACCCCTTAATGACTGCGCAGGCGATGGCCAACGTAGATCGCGCAAACTTTGTTCTGAAGCGATCGCAAGCGTATGAAGATTCGCCTCAGTGAGTCCAGCTCTCCTCCCTGCCGAGCAACCCCTGAAGAACCAATGGGGATTCAGATCTATCGGATATGGCGCGACCATAACCGCGCCCCACATGGTAGGTAATGCTAGATCTTTCCTCGCGTTCTGCTAAACTCATCACACACAGCATGCTCATGCCCTGGAAGACTTGCTTCCTTTCCTACACCCCGGAGCGACCGTTCTCGATGTGGGAAGCGGCTCGGGCTACTTGTGTGCCGTACTTCACCACCTCGTCTCTCCATCACAACCCGGGGCACCAAAGGGTAGAGTCGTCGGTATAGACCACATACCCGAGTTGGTCGAGTGGTCTAGAAACAACTTGATTACCAGTGGCCTGGGCCCAGCGTTGGATGAAGGCCGGATCCACTTGGTAGCTGGGGACGGAAGAGAGGGTGCGTCGCTTCATCGAATCTTGGTAAAGATTAGCTGATGCGCACACTTCTGTGCAGGTTATCCTGCCTCTGGTTAGCGATTCACACCGTGTTCACGTTCTGCTTACTATCATTTCCCTTTGCGTGTACTAGGTCCCTATGATGTCATTCACGTTGGTGCTGCATCGGAGAGGCTCCCCGAAGCTCTGGTCGACCAGCTCAAAGCGCCTGGGAGAATGTTCATACCAGTCGGTATATACAATCAGGCTATCTGGCGGGTCGAGAAAGATGCCAATGGGAAGGTAACGAAGGAAGAGCTCATGGATGTCATGGTCAGTGTCCGTGTTTGATCTCGCTGAGTTTACTTAACGACTGATTCTTTCTTTCAATGCCTCGTTGATAAACTCATCTTGGCTTATCATGTTTCCTATCTTGCGCTGGGACGGACCATGTAGTATGTCCCTCTGACAGATGCAGAGAAGCAAAAGCGAGGGTATTGAGGTGGTCTAGGGGAGTTGGTTTGCTATCATATCGACATTTTACACACTACATTGGTAGTACATATTTTGTAAGTCGTATTGCTTCTTTCTGATTGTCCTCAGCGCCCGAAAGATAAGGTGTGAATAGTCAAAGGACGAGCTATCTCTCATAAGGTCGAATTGTTCTATAAACTTACTACGGACATACATTCATCGTGTACATACATAATGATTTATAAAAAGGGAAACAACAACGTATCCAACGTATATAACAACAGCAATATGAACCAAGCAAAGCATGGAAGAACGACTTCCCTTTTAGCACGCTGTGACAATGCAGGGCTACACCCTGGCCTTCTTGGTGACAACAGCTTCATCATCGCCTTCGTCATCATCTGCGTCCTCCTCCGAGTCAGCCAGCTCATCAACACCTCGTTTTGAACCGACGACTGAGGAAGAGAGATCGGTTTGGTTGTCGTCTATCCCTTCTGCGTCTTCCTGATATTCATCGTCCTCGTCGTCCTCGTCAAACACCTCGGTCTCCGTGGTGCCATTTTGCTGCAACCAGTTCTAGATCAGCGAAGTATGCTTTTAGAGGGAAGGAATAAACGGACTTTGCCCAAAAGGAGAGCAGTCATCTACAAGAGACTATAAGAAGGACGTCTTTTCGCTGGAAGCAGGCACAGCCCTACATTTTTCGGCTCGCCTACACCCAGATCTTCTTCGGCATCCTCCTCCTCGTCATAGTCTTCCCCTTCTTCCTCACCCTATCGCGCCAGAGGTCAGCGGGAATGAACTGTGGCGAGAAGGGAACGACACGATACGTCTTCGTAGACGTCGCTCTCTTCGTCGTAGATGAGTTCCTCATCTTCCTCCTCGTTGGTGAGGGTAGGTTCAAGCGCGGATTCTGCGGTCATTGTGGTTCGTTGTCACGAGGGGAGTGGTGTGAGACGTTCGAGGACGGCGATTGAGCGGGGGACAGGAAAAAAATATGGGCGAGGTTGGGCGCGAAGAAAAAACGGTGGCTATGAAACCGAGGGGGAGTTGCGGTCGTCTGCCGAAGTTCTGTCAGTGTGACTTTTTTTGATCAGAACCAGGGAGGGAGAGAACGAGTGTGAGGAATAACGGCAGTCGGTAACGAAATTGGAAGGCGAGGACTCGACGAATTACGAGGTCGAACGTTGGCATTCGTGCCGACCCGGTAGTGCCAGCACAGGAGAGGGGTCCTGCCTTGTTTGGAAGTAAGGAGGGGTGTCTAGAGTCGAGGGGTCGCCCCTCGTCACTGTACAAGTTGGTGCTAAAACGAGAGCTGTGCTTGCAGGCACGTTGTTATGCTTGTATCCAAGAGGGAGAGCCATGAGGCCGCTTCACCAAAACCCGGTCGCTGGGCCGTCGTGCCAGTTTTTTCTCTCTCTCACTGACCATCACATGAATCCGAGTGCGCCCATGTCACGCATATTACCCCTGTTTTTCTCCTGACTGGTGCTTGATTTCGAACGGTGCACGCATTCGTACGAGCGGGCGAAGTTCAACTTTCCAATCGTTCGGGTGATTTATGTCAGCTACGTTGGCCGGTATAGGGTCGCTCTGCAGTCTGGGGGATTTTTCCCTCGGTTATCCCCGGGTTTCATCAATCCACGAGAGGAAGCTTCCCAGTTCAACTTACATAGCCCTTTCGTGAATGGAAGAGCGAGCGGGCATGCTATGTAGTTGGTGTTTGCATGCGGTGCTGGGTGCAAACCCCCAGAGATTCTCCAGGCGGGAGGGCCAACTGGCCCAAGCATGCCTGTTTTACCCAGCTCCAGGTCACCGAACAAGGATCTGGCGGCCCGGATTATGAAACAATCCGGCAAGTGCAAGGGTTAAAAAAAACGGTAGCCCTGGTCCGTTCGGGCTTCTTACTGCGCAGTTTTGACGTTCTGTGAGGCCGTCATGAGAGCTTGAAGTGGTTTGACGTCTCAGTCCAGCTTTTTTACCCTCCGCGAGGTTTATAATTTACGTTCTTGTTGAATCCGTCGAGGAGTACTTACTTGGTTAATATAAACGTCTCCGCCTTAACGACATTTTCAACCGACTTCTTCTTCGACGTTGACGACGACAACGACGACGACGACAAGGTGCTTATGTGGCAAATCGTCCGGTTTTGAACCACCTTTGCTATTTCTAGTTAGCACGACGCCGCTCAGCCTCGAGGCAGGGAGAGAAACTGATCTCTCATCGCTCGTGGTTTTCACGCACCCACCGCACGTCCGCCAAACTGTCAACTTCCGCTCTACCTAATTCATCGATCTATCTCGGTCCTCTCTCCCTCCTTCCTCCTCTCTCCCACTCATAACCCGCGACAACCCGCGAGAATAACAATCCCTTTGGTTTTCCCCCTTCTCGCATGCATAGTGCCCCCGCCGCCACTCACCAACACGTCCATTTCTCAAAGAAAAACCTCAAATCCGTCCTAGGCTTCACTTTTAAAGACGTCAACCCAATCCGTACTCGCACCTCCGTGGACACCTATCGCCCTCGTCAATCACCCACAAGAGCTAGCGTAGACACATTTAGACCCTCACAACACAACAGCAAATCTGGAGTAGGACGTCCACCCATCGCAGACAACTCCTCTCCTCACAACCAACACGCCTTTAACAACAACCCCGTCCGCAGTATGAAGAACCTAGACGCCGTTCCTTCTCGCTCCACGCGAAGACCTCCCGTCCGCATCGAAGCTCAGGAAGGTCCCTGGAGCATCAGCGTCGCAGAGACGCCGCATGATGCCCGCTCATACTCTATTTACATAAAGAGTGAGTCGCATCCTTCCACCCACCCTTTCCCCCCACACGCCTCGCACCTACATGCACCCTTCACTTTCTTTTTGAGTTGCGTACATGTCGCTTCCGACCCCGTCGGTGCCCTTTCTTTCCCTCCTCTTCGGCATTTTGATATGCACATTTGTAATCCGACATTCCTTTGACCCTGTCCTTCGTTTCGTGTACTCGTGCATCATCGCTAACACCGCCGTTCTTTATCCAGCACCCATCCATAATCTTACCCTGACCCGCACAGCCACAGAGGTCGTCGAGCTGCATGCCAAACTCAATGACTCGGATGGCTCATCCAGGCTCCCCAGGTTACCGATCGATGCCGCCTCACTTCCTCACCAGCCTTCAAAGCGCAAATCCACGTTCCTGAATACCCTCTCGCGCCTCGCGTCCCCTTCGACAACCAAGGTTGGGCGTCAGACATCCATCCGCGCTCCCAATAGCCCCAACTTTGGACCTTCGACGGCAGATCATATAGTCTCCCCCTCGCAAGAGATTGGCGACCCTTTCACGGCCCTCTCTGCATCGTCAGCCAGCATCACCTCCAACGGAAAACCCACCAATACCATCATGACTGCGTTGGCTGCCTACTTGACCACCGTTTCCAACGACGCGTCCCTCAGACAGACCCGCGCATGGAAACGATTCGTTCACGTGCGCACGGACGATCTGCAGAGTGTACGCGCCGAGAGGGCGATCAAGCGCGTACGATCCGACCTAGCGGCGCATATCGGCTCCAAGGGAGACCTGTCGGCCCAGCCCAGCTCAGACAACATCAGCTCATCTAATCTCAGCGAGATGATGGATGGCGTTGAGAGCATAAACGATACCGTCGAAGTGGAGATTATTTCGAATGATCTGAGCCGAATCGATCGTCGAGAGGAAATCAAAGAGGAAGAAGAGGCTGGTTCACCCTCGTTGCAGTTCTTGGCAGAGCCACTGCAGGTCATCGAGATAGAGAGATCCGATGATGGGATTCCTGACATTCCACCAACTGACAGCGCAAAGGTCGCTGAGCAGCGTGTCGACGCGGACGCCGTTACGAATCGGGCTGCTGAAGAGGAGGATGCCACCCTGCCTACTCCCGTTGCTGATACCCCAACATCGAGAATCCCACGGTCTCAATCGGCCGATCCTGGCAAGGCCAGCCGACGAGCGCATACCACATCGACGATGCAGGACGGTACATCGTCCGCCACCGGTGATGAATCGTCGATATCTACCACTGCCCGTCGTGCGCGCAAGAAGCGTTCCCAGTCAACCGACCCCAACCGTAAGAAGAAGACCCAACGCAAGGTCCTCATTGACGATTTCGAGATGATGCGTGTCCTCGGGAAGGGTTGCGCTGGCAAGGTCCTCCTAGTGCGACAGAAGACGAGCTCGGATCTGTATGCGCTCAAAGCCATCACCAAGCGTCACGTTCTTGCGCACCAAGAACTACAGCATACCTTGACCGAGCAAGCCGTCTTGAAGCGTATGGCAAAGGAAGCCAAGGACCCGTTCGTGGTCAAGCTCTGGTG
>JBBPOJ010001618.1:0-12412 GCA_038091395.1 Leccinum rimulosum | reverse complement strand
ACCGGATGCGTCGAGGAGCTCGTCCGTGAACCGAAGCGGTACGACGTCGTGTGCTCGATGGAGGTCCTCGAGCACGTCGACAACCCCGCTGGCTTCCTCTCGGCGTGCGCTGAACTGGTCAAGGTGCGTTCCTCTTATCCCTGTTCGCGCGCGTCGTCGTACCTGTCACTAATAAGAATCTGATTCTGCCTTGCTACTAGCCGGGCGGTCACCTCTTCCTCTCGACCGTCGCTCGCACACCGCTTGCTTACTTTTTGACCATTCTTGCGGCGGAGCATATCTGGCGAAAGGTCTCGGTCGGGACACACACGTACTCCAAGTTCATAAATCCTTTGGAACTCGTGTCGTTCTTCTCGTCCGACCAGGAGGTCCCCGGAAAGCCGTGGATAACACGCACGTACGAACATGGCCTCCCCACTCGCACGGAGGCTGAAGTGCGAGGTCTCATCTACGTGCCATGGAGTGGCGAGTGGAAACTGATGCCGCGTAGTGCGACGCCATGGGGTGCCGCAGAGTGCAATTACTTGTTCTGGGTGCGGAGACCCTCCGAGTCGTAGGGTTCAAAAAGTTGCACATCATATTTTGTTTCTACAATACAACATGAATACAATATATACAGAGATATTGCAAAGCTGCCATTCCTTGAACGGCAAGACAAAAGGAGAGTGCGAGGCGTTGCCCGGATGATTGTCCATGGGGTATGACAGGAAGTGACAAGAGACCAAAAATACAACAACAAAGGTACCAAAACGTGGTTTGCGTCGTCAGGACATCAACCTCTCACCCCATACAAGCCGTTGTCGGTGTGCTCGGTAGGCACCCCGCAAGGCGAACCAGAAAGCCCATAAAAAGGCCACGAAGAAAACGGCGAATAGAGTGCGCATTAATGCTTTCCATTGCCCAGAAACCGGTGCGGAGGATGTGAATATGATGAGTCTCCAACGTTCGCGAAAGTCAGTATTGAGCCACGCTAAGCTGCCAACGAGCTCTCGTGCCTGTGATGGATCAGATTCGTTCGGGCGGACCCGATCGCACAAAAACTGACTTTTGTTCTCCCAGAGTCGTACGCACGACGGATGTTGGCGACGCGAGAACGGATGCGGGGTAGCGTGGTAGAAAGATCCTGGAGGATGACCAGCGAATCTTGCAGTTCGTTGCGTAGTTTTGGGATGTCGGTGTTGAATGCTTGATCTGCCCGATTCACGTTCCTCTTGGAAACAATCAAAACGGAGCCACCAAGAAAAAAAAAGGGAACACATATACACACACATTCAGCTCTAAGAGTGTACCCTTGATCGACATGTCGATCGCTCTGAAGTTGCCCAAGTTTTCTCTCAGTCTGGACTGGGAAGCGAGTGGGTGAGTATACGGGGGTGGCACAAGACGTGTCGGCCGACTCACGTTGAGGTCCTTGATATGAGCCTCCAGCTGGACTGCGCGAGACAGTGTACGCTTTTCCTGGCAAATCTCATCTGCATTGGATATATGTCTACAGCCCTGATAAGACCGACGACGACGACGACGTAGACAAACTCACCGTGCATTCACGATCCGATGTGACATGGCTGTGGTGCGCCCAGCGCTCAAGAGAGAGAAAGAGAAAAGCGGTCTCTTCCCCAAAAAGGCAATACCCTTCTTTACGGCTGACGACGACGACGACGACGATGGCATCACTACGATCCGACTCCATCTCCAACGCTGCTCATCGCTTCTGCCATGACTTTGCTCGTAAAGCATCCATCGAAGTCCTTCTCGGTCACTTTTCCCGTTCCCGCCCGTGCGAGGCCCTCGAGCACGGCATGCCCCTCTCCCCAGAATTGACCCCTTTCCTCGGGCGCCCCTTCGTAGGCATCGACGGGGTGCGCCGCTACTTCGCCACCCTCGCACAGTTCATCACCTACGACGACGTACGTTTCTCAGACTACGTCGTAGATCAACACGCCAGAAAAGTGTCCGTCAAAGGTGCCGCGACATTTACCTGGACCGCCACACGCCAAAGTTGGCGCGAGACGTTCACGTACTTGTTGGACTTTGATGATCAAGACAAGATCACTCGCTATCAAGTCTGGGGCGATACCGGTGCCATGAACCTCGCCAGCCAAGGCAGTCTCGATTACGTGAGTCGCGATAGCAGTATAGCAGGTCAGGACATCCCTCCTATCGTTGGGTGTGATCCACCCTGATCGTGTGTATGATACAGTTAGACACGAGCTGTAATACAGCTCGGTGACGGGAAAAGTTATGCACTATGGCTTTCGTAGAAGTAAGATATTGTCCAAAGCGTCCACGATGCGGCTACATTACCAGACCATAAAATAGCGTGAATGTGTTTCCGAGGAAAAAGCAGTGAAAGATGATGGATGAGCACCAGGCCTGAGATGCGCGTGAGGAGGGGAGGGGAAGGGTAAACTTGTCGAACGTCATGTCACTATTGTACAACGCATATAGTGTGCTTGTCACTGTGTCGTTTCTTCTGGCGGTCAGGTTCCCCCGACGAGCTGACAGGAAGTTCCTGCTGAGCCCGTTCTGCACCTCCGTTTGAAACGATCCTAGACGGCAACATGTCCGTATCAGGCTCGATAATCGAGAAGAACGATCGCCTCGGTTCTTGTCGGCTCGACTGACTGTCGATCGTCTTGAAGCTCTTCGGATCCGTGCTATTGCTCGAATCAGACAGCGGCCTCTCGTTCGCCTGCACGTTGTGCCTGAGCTTGGATGACTTGCGCTCCGCAGCCTTGTCTTCCCCATTCCCCACAGGAATCGGCAACGGCGAGGCAGACTGCGAAATACACAGAGATGAACGCGAACGTCCGAAACCAGACATGATCTTGAACGCAGCGGATGGCTTCGGGGGCGTACCATGGCCAGAACTAGGTGCGGATAATGGGGGTGGAGTGGGTGTCGAAGCTTCGGAGGGCATCGGTCCCCACATCTGATTCGGTAGGGAAGACGGGGTCGCACCGTCGCGGAATTGTTGGAACACGTTCGTGCTGCCCTTTTCCGCAAACAACAAGAGTTGTGAACGGAGGTCACACGTGGGTGCGGCGTCTGGCGCGCACTTGGCGTGTGCTATCAGGCTGCAATGATCGCAGATGACTGCGTTCTTCTTCACACTCGCAAGGCACACCCTGCAGATCATCGCTGCCGTACGTTCGTTGAGTAGAGTTCAGTTAACGGATCAAATGGCTACTCACGCTTCCCAAAGATCGTTTTTACAAAGGTATGGTTTCGGGGAGAGTACGCCGTATCATCAGGTAGTGGTGACGCAGGTCCAAAAAAGAGGTTCTGCTGTGGAACGCTTGACTGCTCTCCAGCGGGGGGATCCGACGGTGGCGTTTCCGTGATAGGCGCTTCCATGTGCGAGAGCACCCTTGCAACGTCTGTCTTTTGAAGATCGGAGCTGATACGGAAGAGGAAAGGGATGCTATCCTGAGGACGGAGTTCCTGGTGGACGAATTAGTCACACCGCCTGCTTCGCGAGGAGGTCGTCTTACCTTGAGCGCATCCCAATTCATCTTTAGCCATGGGTGTTCGCAGAGCCTCTCCGCGTCTGGGCGTTGCAGAGGGTCCTTGTGGAAGCATTGCTGTAGAAAGTCTTGCAGTGCTTCGGAGCAGTCTTCCGGCAGAGGTGGCATCTCATCTTCGACGATTCGGAACATGACTGTCCAATCAAATCAACATCATCTAGTTAGGGCCACATAAGGTAACGATCGTACCTGTCATGCTGTTCGCGATGTCCCCATAGGGTGGACGGCCGGTGAGAAGTTCGATGACAGTACATCCTAGGGACCAAATATCCGACTTGGGCGAAGCGCCTTTGAGTTCGATCACCTCGGGAGCCATCCAGTTCGGAGTCCCAGCCACGTTATTCAACTCGCCCTCCATCGCCCGAAGGTTCAGGGAAACTCCAAAGTCTGAAAGTTTGATGTTTCCGGTCTTGGTGGTGAGGATGTTCGCAGCCTTGAGATCGCAGTGCACAACCTGGCATTTGTGGAGGTAGTGCAAACCCTCCAAGATCTTGACGACATAACTGGCGACAAGACGCTCGTTAAGCTTCCCAAACGCCTTGAGCGTCTGTCCGAGCGAGCCGCTCTCCGCATACCTCGTGCGAGCGTCAGCGATCATTGTCCGTCAGTTGCAAAATGAGATTTGCTCACTCAAGGATGATGTTCAGGTATTCTTCATCTCTTACCATGCCTTCATACTTGACGATGCCTGGGTGTGTTAGACTTTTCAACAAATCGACCTCCTTCATGAGCTGCATGACCTCTTCCTCTTTAAGACCCTCCAGCCGAATACGCTTGACAGCCACCATCTGACCCGTAGTCAGGTTCAAGGCCCGGTAAACGACTCCGAATTGCCCTCGACCGATACAGTTCCCGAGTTGCTTAAAGTAGAGATATATCAAGTGCACACAAAAGTCCGAGATATAGACTCACGAATCGGACAGCAGGTTTTCCCTGTTCTTCAACGACGATCGTCTGGCGGACCGTGCTACCATCCATCGACTCGCGTCCCGGTAGATCACTGACGTTTTCTGTTATCACACGTACTTCAAGATCGACGACTTTTCCATACCTGGAACGACGTGACCTCCCAAGCTCGCCGTACGAGTTCGGTCGACTGCGCTGCCATGCCTTTGGATCATCAAACTCGCTGGCGAGTCGACCACGAACAGGACTTTGCGGAGAGTCGGGACAGGGCGACGCTCGGCTGCTGTGCTCCCCAGATACCACCCTCGGAAACGGTACCGCGGACGAACTACCTTCTCTGTCTGTATCGTCCAAGGTACCACGTGGTACGTAAACCCCATTGCGGCGAGCACCGTTTCTCGTGCTCGAGCGGCGCAATATCACTCTGGAACCAGAAGATTGGATAGGGCTATCAGGACTAGCATCGCGACGCAAGATAGACTCCTTGGGCAGGAGCACGGAATCCACACTGTGTCTGAGACGGTGGGTGGGTTGTCGCGGGGAGGATGAACCTGAATCGGTGCCATCATTGTGGCGGGAAACACCGACGAGGTATGGTTTTCGCGATGGAGAGGCCGAAGCAGGGCTAACGCCAAGTGGTGATTCTTCTCGGTTGATGCTTGTCCGGATAGGAATAATTTGGGGAGGGCTTGCTTCGAAAGCATCCAGGAAATCGTCGGGCCATTTCCCTTTCCCAAGTCGAACACGAAGAGGTTCGGGTTGACGATCCCGTTGGCCATCGCCCACAGGCGACCTGGCTCGGGCAGTCTCCCGAGAGCTTGATCCACAGGCACTATTTTCCTCTTCCTCGAGTAGACTAACTAGATCAAGTGGGGCGGGTTCGCTAGGTCTTCGATCCCTAGGACGGGAACCTTCATTGCTGATATTGCGCCTCCTACTCATTTCCTCTGCCACGGAGGCAGCCACAGAGCTAGCTTCTGTCCTGGTAAAAGATGGAACCTCTGAACCAAGCGACGTGGCCTCGGTGGTGACAGTCCTGATAGTGCCGAACTTGTTTTGAGCACTACTGTTTCGGCGAAGATCGAAGATGCTGGAATACGTGGTGTTCTCTGTGATATTGCTCGAGGTTCTCGATTGTCTGAGCGGAAAATCGTGACCGTGATCTCCCATGGAAGATTGAGACTCGCGGGTTGGAAAGTCGAGGAGATTGGCATCCTGTGGAAGAACACCGCCACCTCCATTGCTATCCTTAGATTTAGGAGTCGGAATGATCACATTCTCTGGGAAACCATTACGTTCCGTGCCAGAAGAAGTTCCCGACTGGGGGCTATCTGATCGTAGCGGGGGAAGAGTGGATTCTGGCGGCGTCAAGCGGTTTCCACCTGAAGAAAGAGGTGAAGATACTGATCGCCGCTGGGTTACATTGGGGGCCGAGGAAGCGGCAGAAGAAAGGGATGATGGGGAATAATGACCATTTATGAAGGCCTTGTTGCCTTGACCCGATATCACTTTGTTTCGGTTCACAGGGGGCGTATCACATGACTTTAAGAAGGAGATAATCGTTCTTGCTACACGGCATAGGGCCTCCGGGGTTGCTTCGATAAGATCATCACGATAAAAAAGATAGTCAGAAGCCACTCCATGAGACGAACATGCCGCGAGGAATTTGGTAATGTTGGTGGTGCGCTTGAAGCCGTCTTCTCTCGGATCAATTCTCAATATCGCAGAAGGGACATGCTTGTTCATTAACCTAGGTGCGGGATGAGTCAACTGTCCCACTTTGAGGACGATGATACGTACTGGCACAGGACCACACCATCCCTAAGGGCTTCGCAAAAGAGCTTTCTCTCTCTCTCCTCACCGGCGTTGCTGACGACCATAGAGGTCAAACCTGTTACACCAATCTGGCTCGAGCTTGCGCCTAGGAGAGCCCCACTCTTGCCCCATATGCGCTCGAGACGCACCAAAGGTTGCAATCGGACCTCTACCTCGGCCCACTCCCTTGCGTGCTCGCTGCGTGACAAGTGAGGTGGTGGTTTACGTAACTCCTTGGCCAACATGGAGGTAGCGGTGCGAATCAACTCGCGTTGTTCGGGAGTGGAAGAAGAGCTTAGGGAGGCAGCAGATAGATTGAAATTGTGATTGTGAACATATCCGGAAGATCTTTGGGTCGGGGATGTAGCACGGGACCGTGAAAATGGAGAGGTCGGCCGAGGGGAAGGAGATGCCAAGCGGCGCTGGGTTTCCATCGAGGACCGCCTGGGCGTTTCAGTGGACGGTCTGTGAGCTAATGATTGATGGGAGGCATCGACAGATGGACGAGGAGCGTTGACTGACAGCCGTTTGCTAGGGGTGGGTGATGTTGGAGGAGTGGCAGGTAGATGAGAAGCCGATGCAGAAATAAGGCCTTGGCGAAAAGTCGGAGTCACTCTACGAATTTGAGCAGTACGGCTTGGAGTGGGAGAGGATGGCGGGCTGTGGAAAGGAAGGTTTATTGCACTCGCAACGCCTAGTCTTCTCGCCACTCCTCTGCCACCTGGCTGTGGACTGGGAGATTCAGGTGGACTTGGCAGGTCACTACTTTTCCGAGGAGCGTCGATGGAAGACCGTGGTGACGAGGTGAATATAGAAGAAGGTCTGGATTTACCAGCCCGCGGAGAAACCGACCCGTTGCGTTCTTGAGTTCCTAGTACGCCTGTTCTGTATTCTCGACGAGGGGCTAAAGGTTGAGGTGCACTAATTTCCCTGATTGTAGGTTGCATGGTCGCACGACGACTGCGGTCGCACGCAGTAAAATTAGTGGCAGGCTCGGATGTTGTGTTCTCGACTGGGGCGGGCTGGGAATCTGGAGAAGGTATGGGAGGGGAAGAAAGTTGAACGGCAGGGGAAGACGCCGAGGCCTGTAGCAAGGAAGGGGTTACGAAGGTCGTCCAACCCGCCACGCGAGGCGGATCGTGCTCCTCCGCATTGTTTACATGCTCTACAGAGACCCTGGCGCGGTCAGCAGGAGATAGGGTCGGAGTTGAAGAGGGCGTGACGGTGTTGCGACGTGCTCGTCGAAGCCCCACTTTGGATTCGAAACGCCTCAACATGCCCGACCTGCTGTGGTCATTGTCACGATCCGCTGTGGGGGTGGTGTCCTTTGGTATGGTATCATCAGGGGAAGCTCTTGACCGGGTTGCAGACTTGATACCGTGCTCGAAAGACGATCGGATGCGTTGTCTGAGCGTCATCTGTGAGGACTCATAGTAAGTCTCCGAAGTCATCATGCATGAACTGCATGGGGGTCAGGGAAATGAAACGAAAGAGTGTTAGTTTGGTTGCCAGAGAGAGACTACATTTGGTAGACAACTCGATCATGGGATGTGACATAATTTCAAGCAACACGAGTCGGAGTTTCAACTGCTCCTGTCTTCAGTCACATCGAACATGCCCGCGCGGTCAAGAACGAAACGTCCAAAGACAAAGACAGCAGAGGAACTCGTGAGTGACTTGGACAAGGCGAACAAGTCGCGAACAAGATCGAAGAAACCAGCAGACGACCCAACTTACTGCATCTGCAATCAGCCAGACGATGGTTCACCAATGGTCCTCTGTGCAGAGTGTTCCGGGTGGTGCGTGTCCTCTTGTGCCATTTTTTTTGACGACGTCTCACCCGTCTGACCAGGTATCACTTCCGTTGTGTGGAGCTCAGTGCAGAGCAGGCCGAGGATCTGGGTATGTTGCATCTCATCGCCATCGTCCTTTCTTGCTTATCCTTTTTGCAGAGGTGTATGTCTGTCCTACTTGTACCGAAAATACCGGTCGACGCATGATCAGTGAGTTGTCACCGGTCCACTATGCTTTTTTACGAAATGTACATCGAACATATGAGTTCTGTATCTCTACTTGTTCGCTATCCCCGTCGTCGTCTGAGGCACCTATTCTCGCGCTTTCTCTGCCAGACCATCCGTCCCTCTCGCACGATGGTTGCTGTCATAACGCATGATGCAGCTCACAAGCTCAAAAGCTTTACGTTATTGACGCGCAACTATGTTTGTTGAGTCCGATGATCTGGTATGAGCCCCGGTAGTTTGAGCGCCTGTACAATCGTAGATGCCCACCCCGACCACACTATTTAAGCCCTCTCCGTCCGGGCCACCCCAGCCCGTTTTCGTTTCTCACTTGTGTTTCATCTTGCCGACCCCCGTGCTAACTAGACCAATCTGTCCGCAGTGAAGTGGGAGCAGGCAGATGCCCATCCCCATCTTATCGACCTCCACGACGGTCCCAATCCGCCTCCAAATCGTTCAACGCCACCCCCGGCCTTATCACCTTCCGAATCAGAGGAGGACCCAGATAGCGAAGACGACTATGTAGCAGAACCCCGAACGGCAAAAAGGAAGCGTCCCTCCAGGGTATGTTCTATTTTCTTGCTCTCTCACGCCCATCTGCTGATACACGGTATTTGTAGCGTCGGACGCGTCAGGTAATTTATGCAACGGATTCTGATGAAGATCACCACTCCGACACTCTCTCACATGACCCAAATGCCCGCAAACTGAGCACGCCATTCTCGGATGCTTCGCCTGGCCCAGCTAGCCATCTCAAGCGCAAATCGGGCGGGTCACACCAGGCCCGCGAAGCAAAACGCAAAAAGCCCTCGGAGGCTCCCCTCTCGGTGGATGACGATCCGGCCAGAAAATACTGCCTCGCAAAACTCCGCGATATGCTTCGCCCGGTTTTTTTCAGGTATCCTCATGCGGACGCTGACGACGGATCGGGCAACAAGGTTGATCTGCAGCCAGATAATCTCGCTGACGAAGACAGGCAACGATTGCAAGACGCAGCGGATAACTTTTCCTCGCAGCTCGAGCAATGTCTTTTCGATCTGTATGGAGAACTCGACAAATATGGTAATCAGGGCGTCGGGCCCAAGTACAAGTGTGTTTCATTTCATGTTCCGTGGTTCTAGACTGACTCCACATCAAACAGGGAACGTTTTCGTATGCTTATTTTTAACCTGAGTCAGGCGGATCGTGTCGCTATTCACAAACGAATATGCTTTGCCACTATTTCTGCAATGGAACTTTCTCAGATGAGCTCCACAGATCTGGCAAACGAGGAAACTAAGCAATCCATCAAGCTCGCTGAAAAAGAGGCATTGGAACATTCCATTCTCCAAAAGACTCTCATCCCTCGCGCAAAGATCACACACAAGGGTTTGCAGGATATCGAGGACCTCAACGGGGAGTCGGCGACCTTGTTACGCGAACGGGAAAAAGAGCGGGAAAAAGAAGAAGAACGTCGGGGAGAGGAGCGTCGGAGAGAGAGACAGGCACGACTGAAAGCCGCCGAGCAGCACCAGAGGGACAGAGCCGGCTCAATCTCACAAGGCTCGATCCCGCCCGAATCGCCAATCATCCCACAGAGTGCCACGTGGGGTGGCCCCATTCCTGTTCACCGCGACAGCTATTCGCCCCCTGTAGGTGAAAACGTTAGATCGCCAATGCACCAACTGTTCGCGCCATCCACGGAAATGTACACTTCCCCTGAGCCGGAACTAGATATTGCAGACCTCATTCACTTGGACGACGAACTTCCTCCTCAAGACACGTTTGCTGATCTGTCCATTCCTACTTTGGAAGCCTCTGTCACCGCCGCAACATCTGATTCGCTGCCGCCACCTGAACCTGCTCCCTCTCCACCGCCCGCTACTCCACCGCCCGCTTGCGAACTTTCACCTGTAATCACCACTTCGCCGACACAACTCGTCGAGCCCGAAACACCTGCACGATCGTCCTTTGACCTGAACGCATTATGGACTTCGCCAAAAACAGAAGCTGCTTCGCTAGAAATTGAGAGAGAACCTGAACAGCAACAGCAACAGCTTAGGAGTCAGCCGATTGAAGTGAATACTATCGCTCCCGAGGCGACCGATCAAGATTTCGATATGTTCTTGGAGAAGGATCAAGACGCGGACGTTCCCCAAGACGAGCCGCCTCAAGACCCAGAGGTGGCTTTTCAGGCAGCTCCACCAGTATGGACGGGAAAGGTGAGTGACGGAAATGTTGCCACGGGATTCCTGTTCCTCATTTCCGTTCCAGGTTGCCATGCCTGTCGACTCTTCCATTCCGCAGTTGGCGCCTGTCGTTGCCCGCCAAATCGGTGGCCGGACTTTGAGTGCCGATTCTCCTCTTTGGCGAACGCTTTTCCCGTCGGATACGCTCCGGATCGACGGTCGTGTTCCGACGGAGAACTCTGCACAGTTCCTTTTGCAGACCAGACTGAATCCGCAAAAAGAACTCGTTGCGTGCGCATTTTCTTCTGAAGGGGGTGATAACATGCTGCAGACCTTCAGCGACTTTCTATTACAAAAAAAGTAAGTCCGCCGAATGAACCTCTGATGGCGATTTCATTGACTCACCTCATTAGTCGTCATGGACTTGTATTTCCGTGGGGCCACCACCCCAAGGATTACCACCCAGGAAAGGAGCTTTATATGGTACCGTTATTGGCCAGTGCGCCGTTGCCGGATTTCGTAGAGCTCCTAGACGACCTACGCCTACCCCACGTTCGCCAAAATAACTATGTGATCGGTATCTGGATCCTTGCCAAGGGTAAACTTGCTTCGCTACCACCTACATTGCCAATTGCTCCGCTAGCACCCAGTATGCCCCAGCCTTCAGCCCCACCCCCGGCTCCATCACTCCCAGCGGCGCTCCAAGCCTACCCGCAACTCGCCAACACTGCACTTGCTGCCGAAGTCGCTGCACTCACTCCCGAGCAAATCCAAGCCATCCTGCGTACCCTCTCGTCTGGCAATGGCGGTATCCCAGGTATCTCTGGTGGCCTCGCCAACGCGGTGGCCAACGTCGCGCATACACCCACTGCTATCCCGCCGCCGATGTCGACGGCCGGTGTACCCCCCATAGTGCACGGCCAACCACACTGGCAAGGTGGTGTACCAGGGTTTCCAGTACCCCTGCCAGGCGTCCGCCCCGGTATGCTGTCCGGTCCCGGCCCCGCGGCTGCATCCGGTCCCGGTCCAAGTACCTTCCCGCCCGGTCCACCGCCACATGCACCCGGAGCGTTCATGGCGCCCCACGTACGAACGCCGCCTCTCGGCCCCGCTGGTATACTCCAGCCTCCCTCTGGTCCGCGGGGAGGTGTGTACGGGCAAGGACGGTTCGATCGCGACGACGGTCCGGACGCGCGGTACCGCGACGAGCGGGCCGGTGGGCAATGGCAGTCGTCGTCGAACGGACGCGGGCCGGGGAGATCTCGGGGGAGGGGTCGTGGGCGCGGTGGTGGACCTGGACCTGGAGTTGGGGTTGGGCCTGGAGGGGTTGGGAGTAGCGAGTTTGTGGGCCGGCCTGTGGATGCTGGGTGGGCGCGACATCGTTCCGGTTCACAGGGCAGTCCTGGGCAGGAGGATCGAACGCGTTGGGATGGGCCGTCGCCAACTCGGCCGCGATGGGGTTGAGGCCTTTCGTTCTTCTTTGCCGGTCCATAACTTATTGATCATCTTTTTTTTTGTCGTCCTTCCTTTGTTTCGGTTTCATTCTCTCTCATTCATTCTCTCTCTCTCTTTCTCTGTCTCTCTGTCTCTCTCTCGGATGTCTTACTTGCGTATGTGCTTTTTTGTCGGTACTCGTGCCTGTAAAACCTGCTACATTGTACCCGATTGATGAAGTTTCTCGAGCACACTCGCAAAGCCTGGAACGACAAAAGATAAAATACGAAGTATATATATGTAAAGTACTTTGACGCATTCGCTCTACCAGAGTAGCCGAACGGCGAGTAAACGGAAGAGAAGGGAGAACCCAATGTACATTAAAAGATTTTTTGAATAGAAAATTCCACGAAAAAAAAGTGACTTTAGTCGATACGCTCAATGTGCGCGGTTGTTCCTGCAACCTCTGCGGCCATCCCATCGTCAGCGCTGCAACTGTGCATGAAGCTGGATGAGCAACTCCTCGATCCGCTCCTGCCGTTCC
>JBBPOJ010001617.1:0-12416 GCA_038091395.1 Leccinum rimulosum | reverse complement strand
AGTGGGTAAAAGACGCGCGAATGCTCGTCGCGAAGAGCAACCGAACCCGGATTGATTCACAAGCAATCTTAAACTGATCCACATCGAAGATCACGCAACCCACGTCCGAAAGTGGAAACGAAACCCGTGTCTGACCTTGCCATTCCCACGAATTAATGGTTTGCATACCTGTCCCTACGGTCCAGGAACATGAAAAATGACAAATAACAGTACGAAATTTTCTTATTCACATTTTTCAGCTGCGAAAATTTAAAAGTAATATTGATGTGAAAATGTTGAAAGAAACATGCACTTTTGTGTGACGTGTCTGCCCTATGAAAATGGCAAAGAAAACAATAAGTTTAAGGGAATTATAAAGTTAACATGAAACTTGAAATCTCACAAATAACTTTTCGGATGTGAAAAAGCCGAAATTTTCTGCTTAGCAAAATGATGAACAAAATAAAGGATTTCGCCTGGACTTTTCGGCAGCAAGAAAATTCAAAATTTTTGCAATCCATTTCCTGTCTTCCGAAATATGATATTTTTGTAATCAGAAAAGTAGTTGGGTACTCATCGACCGCTCAGCAAGCGATCAGTGACCACTCAGCGGTATCCGATTCAGTGCATGGTATGAGAATACATTGAATACGACCTTAGTAGATAAATACAAACTACGACGGAAATAAATCTATACCAAATGCTTCGCAAGCCAGTTCCCAGCGGCATCCCTAGCAGACGTTACCACTTTTTTGGTCGCCTTGTGGTACTTCAAGCAATTCCGCCATTCTGCGGCAGTATGATATGGAGGCCGACCTGTACCTCGGTAGTTCCGAATCTCCTCGAGGTGCCTCTGGAACCATGCCTCATCATCTGCAGACCAGTACCCTACATTCAAACCGGATGCTTCCCATGTGGACTGTTTGGGCCACCAGGAAACATCCGACGTTTGTTCACCTAGACAAAGTCGTTGACCTAAAAAGAATGGTTAGTGTGCCAGTAGAAGAGGCAAGGATGACTCACCGGTCGAGATCTTGTATAGACCACATATGACCAGTTCATCATTGATATCCAGGTCATCATCCCATAGGTACTCTCCTTCAATCTCGATGGCTGTACCGTACCTGAGAACATCTCCAGAGGGCCCGTCGCGTACGAGCATATCCATCCGACCACCGAGGGAATCGAGCGCCAGGCGCGCAATGATGCCACCCTTCATCAACGCAGCCCTACCATAACTCCGCCGCAATAAGCGGTCCCTCCTATCCAAGTAGGAGTTGTAATCGGACGGGAGAGGTCGGTAATTGTAAGGAAGGAATCCAAGGCCCATGGGAGGCTCAGCTGGAGATCCGACAGAGGACGGGACGGGTGCAGAGATGATTCGGGTACTAAAAGGAATACCACTTGATGCGAGCTGCACAGCGACGTCTTGAATAAGAGGACCGTATTGAGCACGTATGATCTGTAGCACCGCCAGAGGATCTTCAAGAAAAATGAGAAAATCGTGAGCCCTTGCTGCGTGACGAACTCCGACGATGTAGGCAACACTGGAAATCCGATTCCCATCCAATGCAATCCTACAACATTGCTGTCGTTTCACGACTATATGGCCAGATTTGTATTGATCCACCAGGCTATCATCCTTCAGGTCGCAGACATCGGGGCCGAGATCCTTGAGGTTGATGAGCAACTCCAGGAATGCTGCAGTTGCATTGCGCAGATTTGTCGAAATCGGGGACGGGGCTCGGCCCTCGCAGACTTTCATTGCAAGTTCAGCGACGGTGGTGGAGGGGGGTGCGAGCCGGGTAGAAGCAGAATAGACGAGACCATAGCGCAGCTGCAGGATATCGTCCAGAACGGGGAAACTCAGTGTCTCTGACTGAGGGACATCACCACCGACGAAGACCGCCGTTTTGTGAGAATCGGGCTTGGACTGCGACACGTTGTGAAATCGTGAGGGCGTAAGATGACTACCCGCGTCGTCCTCATAGTTGACATCGAACGTATCAGATTCCGAGTGAACGTCAGGGTCGAACTCGGTACATATGTCCCATTCGTCGGCGAAGGAATCATAGCGCTTCTGATCACCTTGGTAGGACGTCCAGATCTGACTCGCCGTTGAGTGACTTATATTGATGCGAAGTCGAAAATCGTCGACCAGTTCCCATCGAAAAACTGTTGCCTCTTTGCGCCCCGGTATCCGACCGTCGCCAGCATTGCTAGTTCGCTGTTCGCGGGCCACTTTCTCCTCGGGGGTTTCACGCGCCTCCTTCTCCTGGTTACCAGCGTCTCGGCGAGCAAAGAATTCCGTCCAAGCCTCCCCTCTTCTCTGACCAGATCCACGGAGCGGGTGAGGCAGGCGACGTCGAGGAACAGACTGTGTCTGTTCGGCTGCGATAGCCACCGCGACAGCACGTTGAAGGTCCTCATCGCTCGGGTAACAATTCTCCCTGATCCATTTTCCTTGGAGATACTCTGCAGGTAAGTTGCGGAACTTCCGTTGCCCTTTCGTATCGCAGTAGCCCCATTGGATGTAGATCGGAATATGAGCCTGCGCCATTCGTTGCACACGAATGGAACATTGGAAATCGCGTGGATCCACGACAGTCCCTACTCTGCCTGATGCTGGAGAAAAAGACCCGGCTGGTGAATCCCTCAGCATCTCCACCATCGCAGGTGGGAACCCTTTGTCCAGGAGGACCTTCACCCATTGTGGATTAGGTTGATCAATGTCAGAGTGTGCGTTCATGGACCATGATACCATCGTAATCAAATGCTGGAAAAGATGCATTGCATGAGCTGCAGCGCCGCGAGCTGCTTTCTCCGTCTCTCGAGGTTGCCTGTAGTTCGTTTCACTTGGAACCAGATGGAGCACAACGTTCATCGGGGCCATCACGCCAAGCACATAGAAGGCGCTGGTTAGAAAGTCGTCGAGGGCAATCCACTGATCTAGAAGATCTTGCCTCAACTGATAGAGCTTGAGTGTGTTCCGAACGATCGGTAGAGTTGCCTTCTTGTAAGCGAGGCAGGAAAAGAGCGGGCCATGACGAAGAAGATTGGGGAGGGAATAGGGGAGTTGTGGATAGTTCCGGGACATCAGGCGAAACTTGTGACCGGTGGACAAGGCCTCTTCCTCCGATTGAACTGCAGGCAGACAGACGGCGGGAGGCGGAACCGACGTATTAGGGGAGACGACGACAAGGCCTTTCAAAACAAACGTATGCATGGCTAAAAGTCAATGTATAAGCATCGATGTACGAGTTCGAGAATGGACCGAGTTCGACTTACTGTGATACGATGAGGATAGAGAGGGAAAGGTGTTGAATGGACAGAGCTGTGGGATTGCCCTTCAGAGTGACTACGAAGGGAGGACGGTGGAACTCGTTGATGTAGACACCAATGAGGGGAGAGGGACGGTAGCTCGTTGTGTAGATACCGAAGAGGGAGAGCTCGTTGGTGTAGACACCAAAGAGGGGAGAGGGCAGCAGCTCGTCGGTGTAGACACCGAAGAGTGAAGGAGGTTCTGAGCGACGGTGGGGCTTGTCGATGTAAACACCGAAGAGCGGCGGTTGTGGAAAGACGGCGAAGCTGGTCAGTGTAAACACCAACGAGGCCAAGGGCTTGGGGGAGAAGGTCGAGGACGAGGACGAAGAGGACGAAGAGGACGAAGGAACAATAAGAAATGTCCGACGATGTTTGCCCACTCAATCCGGCTATCCCCGCACCCAGGATGTGGACTTGCCCATCCTCCACATAGTAGTGATCGTCGTCGGTGTCACTGCCCGCGGTAAACCACGGACAGTGTGAGGCAAGTGAAACTATACCGCGGCGTGGCTAGTTGGAGAGAGTCTCCCCGGTGTCGAACACCGGGGAGTGATTGAAAGAGAAAGTTGAGCGAAGAATAGATTATGTAATCAGGTGGACGCGCAATGATCGTGATCGGTGAACACAGCATCTTAGACTCTCCTCCATCACAAAAATAGCAGAATCATAATATGCCCAAACAAACCTTATACTAACTCTAAGCAATGCAATACAACATCATATTTCACTACAACTCGAGTGAGCCATCGCGTCCCCAGATTATTCGTCCGTGTAATATCTGGTCACTAACATATATGCGCATATAATGTTCTCCACAAGTATTCGCGCTCGCCAGCTCCATCGGTGTCGCCAGAACATTTTCCAAGAGTCCAGCCTCAGCCTCCGTATTGAAGATGTTTTCGCCCATCCAGGACCCTCACTGACCCTTATACATAGGCTCAGCAACTTTACCCTGGACTACCCGAGTCCGCGATCACCTTCGATGTGCCCGATCTCTTCATCACGTTCCATCACTCTTTCCCAATCCAACTGCTCGTCGTCCTCCCCCTCCCCTTCTTCATCAGCTGCCGACGTAGACAAGGTCACAGCCCAACGACAAGTAAGAAACATAAGAGCACAGTGACATGGAATAGGCTTATTTTCATGATACAACGATCGTGCTTGCACGCGAAGATCACCGAGAGACCCCAAACCGACCCACTGGATCGAACTTTCTGGAACGGATCGTAAGTCTTATCGCCAACCTCACCGTGTCCTTATGTTTATTTATTTGGTATTCGGCTTCGGATATATTCGCAGCGGACAACCAGACGAACCACCCTTTCTTGCCTGTGCCTTACCCTGAGGCGGTCTGATGGAACATGAAGAAGGGCAGGTCACTTCTATACCGGCCCGTGTGGAGCAATAGATGCGCCACACACACACACAGATACAGGTGTTGCCAACCTGGTCTCCAGAATATCCTGACGAGGATATATCACATTCATTCGCATCATAATGAGGCCAAATCGAGGGTTTTCGAGACGTATAAAACCCTCCTATTCCTACGGTACACATTTCCTCGACCCGTCTATCAGCTCTTGAACAGCTCATCGAAACCACCCCACGAATATCATCATGCAGACCGTCAGTGGTGACTTGCAGATGCGGCGTCGCACGATGACTGATAAATCCGTTCTTGCAGATCGTCTCCATCCCCGTCAACCAGGCTTGCTGCTCCGGCGCCGACACCTGCAACTGCGCTTCTACGTACGTTTTTGTCGCTTGCCAGCAGACAGTCGTTGACGTTTTGTTGTTGCTGGTTCAGTTGCAGCTGCAAGTGCGGCGACTGCAAGCACTGAGTACTGAGTACTGAACACCAACGCGCCTAGTTGGCATTCGCTTCGGCCATAAATATCAATAAACATATCTTCTTATCTTTTTTTGTTTGTTTTGTTTTCTGTCCCCTTGTGTGTGTTTCCTAGGAGGTGGATGGCAGCAGCGTGGTTGGTATGATTTGTTTGTTCTGAATCTATGTATACGTGTATGTTTGTCGAATGGCGGATGGATTGATGAATTGGTGGTGGCAGAAGTCAATAATGAGACGCGCCAGGGAAAATTGGTCATTCCAAGGGGGTGGACCGCGGTATCGGCTAACCCCTTGGAATGGCGAAGCTGCCGTCCTAATGGACGCTTAACACAGATCAACATTGAGACCGCACAGTGAGATATTTGACAACCCGGTGTAGAGACTGAATGATTTTTCTCTGGGCTTCAACTCGTTCGACTCCACCTGTGGGATTCATCTCCCTTTCCCTTTCCTCCATTTCCCATCTCCTCGAGCAGGAAGTACCCCTATTTTGTCGATTGATTACTTGTTTTTTAGTACACACTAGTAACTCGCGAATGTGTTTGCTTCACCCCAAGCTTGAAAGGCATTGACAAATCTTCATCTGCACTGCACTCAGTGCGAAACCGCTTTAAATTATTGGTTCTGTCGCATTTGATGAGATTGAGTCAGTACACACTTCACGGGAGTCATCCGATTGGAACACTGCAAAGTGTGTTGCTCGAAGTTTGGATGATGAACTATCTTGGCTGTTTTATCCTGATATTGTTTACGATTCAGAGGATAGTCTATTGGGGGGGAGGCGTCAAGAGTATTGTTCAGGCCATTATACACCGGGCCATTGCAAATATACTTAACAAGGCGTCTCCCGAGCCGGGGACTGGCGCTCCCGGGCGCCGCCGCTACGAGATACAATTACGACGAAAATGTCACCATCATCCTCGTCTCCAATTCCACACCATCCCTGCCAGTGTCCCGATCCCCAGCGTCTCGTCGTCATCGTCCTAGTCTTTCCATCCCCATCTCCGGAACGAGGGAACCTGGAGGTGCTGGTGCAGATCTCAATTACTTACAAGCGACTGCGTTGCACGTCGCCAGTGCATACAAAGCCTATCACCATTCATAGTATAAGTACATGTGGCACAGGTTCGAACCAGCACCGCTCAAAACCAGCGGCTTGCGAATTTGGATGTTGTCAACGTCACTTAAACAGAATACTTTATTGTCAGTCCGCGAACACATGGTCCAAAAATGTACAAGTACATGGCCGGTCAATTCAGGGTGAGCTTCAACGTTGAGGTGGGAGTGCCGCGAGGCAATTGGGTTAGACCGCGACCTAAGCCTTTGCGACATCCGTGGCCCGGACTCTGTCTGACACTTCGACTTGCTGTATGCATACTCGGGAAGCTTCGGCCACATAAAATCTCCAACGCTCTCAGGGGAAGTGTAAAGCTTTTGTCAAGGTCCCTCGACTTATCGTTAGTGCGGCCAGCGGTTACAAAAAGCTACCACTGTTGAACATGCTGTATCGAATACTAGTTATCATCGGAGCTCTCATCAGCTACGCATCTGGAGGGTCTCGTACCGATCACTCTTCAGTCCGCCCCTTTGTCACCCGCAGAGCAAGCCTGTGAACTTCACCATCTGGATAACAGACGTCACAGTGCACCTGGTTGGGTATCTGTCCGCACTCCTTTGCGAGTTCTTTCCCATCCATATACTCCATTGCCTGACGAACCTTGCACTTGTTACTGTGCAGTAGTTGATCCAGCTGCCAACGCATGTCACTTGAGGACGATGGTTCAGCTTTCCCGGCAGTGGTGGTGAAGAACGCATGGGACTCCGTTCCATCCCTACCAGCTCGCCCGACCGCCTGTAGCACTGACATAAGGTTGTACTTTGGTGTGTGGATAACGACGAATCGGACATTGGGTTTGTCAACACCGGCTCCGAATGCCGAAGTGCACGCCATCATCTTGCTCTGCCCATTTTCCCACAGCTGCATGTTGAACTCCTTCCCATTCTTGTCCTTTGCAAGCTTGCTGTGAAAGACAGGGCACTTGTTTTCGTCAGAAAACCGGTCTGCTTCATTGCACGAGTTGAAAAATATAAGCATTCTTTCCCGTTCCTTCAACCTTTTTTCGAGGGCATGAACCAAGCTGCGTAGCCCTGTCTCTCCATTCAAAGAAATGGTGTGCAGTCCAATTTCCTGCCGGTTCGTGGGAGACCGAATAAAAGCAGTGTTCTCGGGTTTCATATTGTATGGGTCCAGCAGCTTTTGTTGAAGTAGAGGAGGGGCCGTGGCGGAGAGCAGATATAGTTGCATTTCTTGGTCAGACGCCCAGCGTGTAAGCCTTTTCCAACTGCCCACGCGATCTGGCGGGCAAGCGAGCACGTCATGGTGTTCATCAATGAACATAGCTGTGAATTTCGGAACACCCTCCGCCGTCAACTTGCTACAAGACGGGTCAACATTTTCTCCGGATGGAATAACAGCCAAGCAGAAGTGCTCACTTGCGGAATTTTTGGCTCCCGACGTGCTCGACCTGAACGAAGAGGATTTGAACATCCTGGGGAATGTCCTGGACCCCATACTCCATTGCTCGAAGGCCGTGCCTTTGCGCGAGCTCGCATTGTTGATCCAGGAGCACCGTGAAAGGACAAACAACGATGAATCGCGCCCCAGGGTCAAGCAGAGGAGGTATGAGCCACAGCATGCTTTTGCCTCCGCCTGTCCGCATGGTTATCAAACCATCCTGTTGCTTTCGCATTATCAAGAGAATTGCCTCCATCTGCGACCTGCTCTTCTCACATGCAATTGGGTTCTGCAGCAACTTTTGAATGGCACATCGGATATTGTCCCGGAGCAAATCATCTTTGCCTCGGTCACGATACAGAATGTTCTCCACCAGGACGTTCTCCGATTGTGAAGCTATTTCAGCCGAGTGGAAAACTGGGAAGCGATTCACTTGACCCTCGTCATTCTCGCAATCGACCCTATTATGCCGCGTCCTCTTCTTTGGATGTGACATCACTGCCTCTTCCTGAGTGACATCTTCGGACATGGTAGTTCTCTTTCGTTGCCTAGAATATTGCATCCCCAAGGTGTCGTAGGTTGTGGAAGAGTCAAATGGATCCTCAGTGAAGGATGAAGACGAGATCTTTGAGCTGTTCATATCGTCGTCCAAGTGAAGGGGCATTCTACTACTATTCGTTAGCCCAGATTCAATGACATCCGTCACTGCCAACGTGGAGTCTAATGCAAGGGGCGAACGGCATTCTGAGTAGTCTGCACAGCTTTGCCTTGCGATTTCATGGGCCGGGGTGTGTGGAGACTGAAGGAAGGATTTAACACGATCAGTTGGTTGGCTCGTCGAAGGAATATCTACCTGGATATCCCCGCCAGCTCTCAAACATTCTGACTGTTCTTCACCCAAACTCTCCTCCAAGTGAGTGTCCTCGTCTTTCTCGCAATCGACCTCATTATGCCGTGTCCGCTTCTTTGGTCGTAGGAACGTTGCCTCCTCAGCCCTCTTTCGTTGCCTAGAAAGCGGAATCGGCGATGTGTCATAGTGTTGTGGGAACGTGCCGGATGGGTGCAATTTCTTAGGACATGATGGCATGGCAGATTGCCGCATTTCACTGAGCAGTGGTCCCCCTTCTACAAAGTGTTTCGGTCGACCGTTCATTTGGGAGCTGGAAAGTGAACCCTGCCAGTTGCTCTTGGTGGGCCATGTGGACGAGTCAAATGGATCCTTGGTAAAGGATGCAAAGGGAATCTGTAAGTTGTCCGTCTGGTCGTCCAAGTGAAGGGGTATCCTAGCCGCCTGCGACGAGCCTTCACCTTCAGCAAGGGACGGTGTTCTTTCCCCTAAGGTCACGAGCTTCTTGATATTTTTTTCCGTCAGGCCGATGGCTGTCAGCTGGCGTAAGACTACATTTGCGACACTGGCTTCCTGTGAGCCTCGGGCTACGTCATCAAGGGGTGGCACTTCTCCCAAGGTTTCGAGTTTCTTGACGTTTTCTGTAGTCAGACCGATGGTTGCCAGCTTTGTCATGACTGCATTAGCGACCATGTCGGAGACTTGAACAGCGAGCTCCCTTGCATCCAGAGGCTTTTCGGACGTGGCTATTGTTCCCTTGGAACGCGCAGGCTCAGGGGGCTTGTGGGGTCCCATGCCAAGTAGGCTGGACCACTCTTTGGCCAGCCAGCGATGCTGAGCCAGGCTGCTGTTGGAGAGGCGGGGCACTGCACCCTGAACGATCGCATAGTGGGCAAGATCTACTTCGGTGGAATGATCGGCAGCCTCGGCAAGGAGATCGTCGGCGCAAGTAGGAAATGTCTCATTCGGAGAAATGAACTCCCGCCCAAGGGTGATCATTCCTTGACGGAAATCACCCGCGCCCCAGGCGCATTTAAAAAGTTCTTGATTGCGTCTTTTCACGGTATTATAAAATGCCTCCGCTGTGATTCTGATACCTTTTTCGACGCAAAGGTAACTAATAGCAGAGCGAAGGTCAGACTTTTCAACCAAAAATGGCTGAGGCAACAGTGATGCTTACGTGCGGTATAATGTGCGTGACTCTTCACCATAAATGACCCCCGCGAGGATGGCCTGAGTCTCTCTTTGCCCGCTGCCCAACAGCACCAGCAAAAGGTCCTTAAGCGGTTCAGCTAAGAATGCAGGGATGCAGTTGTCCCTGCCCTTCATGTTGGTGGTTTTGCTGTACCTTCCCAGTAACAACGCCTCATTTCCCTGACAGATTAGATTGCGAGGCCTGTCTGCGTTGCGCAGCTGGATCTGGAGGAACTGGCTGACACGAGTGGACAGCTGTGTGCCAATGAAAAGGGCATAGATAACATGTCCCCACATCTTGTCCGAACGATGGAGGAACTCCTTGATCGCTACCTCATCCCAATTCCAATGACCATCTCCTGAGAGTGATCCGAGCTTCCAATTTTGAACCGACGACAAAAAGAACGCGTGTTTGCGATTAGCGAATGGGGCTTCTTCTAGGAAGGAATAACCTCTGTCGGTTTTTCCCAGATCATCAACGACATGCGACTCTGACATGGTGGGCCAATCATCTTGTTGACTGAGATGCAGGAACGCAGCTTTTGCATCCTGGATCAATTTTGCCATCCCACTTCGAAGGCGGTCAAGATGCAATGTTTCTGTGCCAATGGAAATCCATGTGCGATCAGGGTCAACAAAAACATTGGGATCCTGCACCTGGGAATATGCCAGTGCGGATGCTACTTGTTGAAGCTCCCACACCATGTTGAATGTCGTGGGACTACCCAGCTTCAGGACCAAGTCATGCAGCCGACCAACACAACTGACACAGGAGGAGGGTACTGATGTCAGCAGCACTCTCACATTAATAACCAATCCACTTACTCGACGGCGTCCTCCATCTCGTCCTCGCAAGAAAGAGCTTCATATAACGTCACAACCCGGCAGAAATATTTGAGCTTCGCGAGCAGCGGTGTGAGACTGGTCGCGTCCATGAATGACCCATCGTCTCGCAGGGCCATTAGCCAGATGAAGCGCCGGATAGGATTGTCCCAGGCTCTTAGTCTCTTTGATTCTGGGATGTACACGAGCGACCAGCAAAATGACTGGTATGCCTGAATTGCCTTCATCTCGCTGGCCTGCGACTGTTCTGCTGCGTCCTCGACCAATTTCTCTATGAGAGAACGCAACTTCTCCCGTTGAGTTTCGGTGTACACAAACTGCATTTTGAATTCGTGGCCCTGTTCCATTCGCACCATCGCCCTAATCATTTGCACAAAAAACGCCAGGTAATTGTCGTTGTCGCGAGAGAGAAAGCGGAAATATTTCGATCTGTTTGGCGAACCGGTCAGCGCAGGCTGCATTCGGCGCAAAAAGTACTCACTGCTCGGCTGAAAACCCTGGGCCATTCAACAACACCTTCGCGACAGTGAACGCATGGGGAGTTTCCTGCAAAAACTTCTTCGCGCGGCTGTGGTGCTCCCTCACGACCTTGTCCAGAGAATTCAAGATTCCCCCGTGCTCTTCAGGGGAGTGTTTATACTTAATCCTCCAGGCAGTTTTTCTCTGCTCGGCATCCTTCCGAATCTCCTCGTGAAACTCGTCCCACATCGTGATCTTCAGAAGTGGAGGTCGGTCGCGGTCGGAACTGTGAGCAAGGACAGGGTCGCCCGTCACCGATGGCAAGAACTGGAGGCGGAGGTAGTCACGCATATCGAGGTCGCTCTCTGCAGTTGCGTTGACGTCCACCTCGAAGTACTGCCGGCCTACTCCTTGAAAGATGGTCTGGACCATCGTTTCCTCACGATCTGTGTCGTGCGCCAGTCCTTGGCCATGTTGAATCCTAGCGTGCTTGAGTAGTGTTTGGAAATCACGAACGCTGTATCTACAGCTGAGCGGATCTGCCCTGCAACTGTATCCTGGTACAGGAGCAGCGATCCCTCTCACTGGGGGCCCGCCTGCTTGGGGAATGGGTGATTGCTCGGGCCGTTCACATATTCCGCGTCCCTTGCAGAAAGCATGGAATGCCTCCTTTTCTTTTCTACCCGTGGTAACACCATGCTGATTCTTTGCATGGCCCAGTGCAGCTTCCGAACAGATACCAATCTCACATTGGCGGCAGATGAGAACCAGCAGTTTTGTGTGCAGGTATAAACCCAACCGATCGAGGATCTCCCCACATATCACATTGTTTTCTGCCGGAAGAAGTTTGACAACCTTCCGCTTGCCTTGGCGAGGCTGATGTTAATGATGTAGCCAGGCGAACGCGTGCTCGAAAACTTACCCTTGCTCCCTATGCTCTCCTCGCCCTCGACAGACCTCTCTTCTACCTCAGACCTGTGGACACGGCGCTCTAGGCGAGGAAGCCCTACGGTTGGTTACTCTTCAGTTGCTCCTTCCATAAATCATCAAGATATCTCACCAGTGTCCGCTAGGTCAGAAAAACGCGCAAATCCCTCACTACATGCATCAGGAGTGCCTGGAGGCGACTCCTCTGGTAACTGATTTCCTGAGAGATGGAAAAGGGTTAGCACTAGGTTTCGCGCTCATTTCAAGAAACACAGGTCACACTCACCTCCCACCCGTTTGAGCCTTGAGCGACTTGCAACGGAATCTTCCACCTCTGCAGCAGAAGTAGTCACTCGGTAGGTGGAGACTATTGAAAGGATACCAATCAGAATTTATTTCGCCCGCCATGAGATGCGCGCTCACTTTTTTCTGGCAGATCAAGAGAGACCTGCGGCGTGCCCTCTGATGGCGTTGACGAC